>VUYV01000031.1:813814-869623 GCA_008711295.1 Anarhynchus alexandrinus | reverse complement strand
GAGTGGTGTGACTCATTCATAACACCATTAACTTAAAAAAACCCAAAAACATACTCCAGAGTTGACTTCTAAGATCCTGAAGAAGGTCAGGGTGACAGGACTCAGAAATCAATAGCTACTCTATTCTGTATTCAGTAGCAACATCTGGGTGCACATGCACATTCCAAAACCAGATGGCGTGAACCAGCTGCAGCCACACAGATGAGACATTATCCCTCTGTGGAGTGTATCGGCCACATCCAAGCTGTGTGTTGGGCTATGATCCACATGTTAACAGCCCCTATTGCCTGGAAGTAAATGAATGTAAGAACAGCTGACATGTAGAAGAGCAAGGAAGACTCCTTTCTTCTCAAACCACAAAAAATGAAAGTGAAATGCAAATATTATTTGTCATGTTACCTAGCATTATTTGATCTTCATATATACATACAAGATTACTATTTAAACTATACACTATTTCATTTATTGAATGTTTGGGGACCTGTTTAACAGACTGCTAACGCACTTTTAATATAGTTGAAATAGTTTTAGCTCCAATATTCACATTAATTTGCCCAAGCCAACTCAGAACATGAGATTCTTGCTTTTTAAAAAGCTACAGAGAACATATTCTCATCTGAAATGCAAATACTGAACATAAAGTTTGCCAAATACTTCCTGAAAGTGAAAAAATCTGAACAAGTCAATCTAGCCCAAGAATATACCTCAATAAACAAGAGTTAGAGCAAACATACATTAAGCATCCACATACATAAAAGTGTCAGAATAAACCACATACAAGTGCACGTAACTATAAATTTGAGTCATTAAAGACCATCTATTAAGCAACTGCTGCTAGAAATAAATGTTCTGCTGTTAAAATTGTGCATAAGAAAACTAAGCCTCTATTCTACGGCAAGATACTTTAAACTGTTTCAGATTAATCAGAACCATTAACAAGATTTGGGTTCTTTTCAATAATAAGCAAGAGAAATCAGCTTTATGCAAGGGCATTGATCCAGCCCTGAAACAGAATTCTTAACGATATCATTGTAGATTCTCAAACTTAATCTCAAAGAGAAGCTACGGATCCTGTAAAACTAGCAGACAGTGTTAGATATACTACAGGCACATCATGGGTTTCTTTCCCTAATGCAAAGAACTAACCAGGTCCAAATTTTGATAATTATGTTAAAAGCAGTAAAAATACAGAAACACATCAGAACTGTTTCATTAGGTATTACCACTACACAGTACCTTCACATGCATCTTGACTAATGAGGCCAATCAGAGTTTTGCAAGCTAAGCCAAGCACGTGCTTTAGAAACGTGTTTATATTTCTACTTGACAATGATACAAAACCATCTTTTCCCCCACAAGCAGTAAGATAATTTCGCAAATCAGGTAGACATTTACGTAACGGAGCTCTTGTTACTGGTACACTCATTTTACCGAGGTGTGGCACTCTTTAGGTGTTAGGTAAGATGGAAGATGATCTCAGTGGTCTTTCTCGAGGTGTTAGTGAGCTTCAAAAACTCTCTGCCAGCCCTGTCTGGACTCAGCCGAGGTCACCCACTTCCCCACAAACATACTACTCCTTGCAGGTACTGAGAACAGATGTAAAATAAAGATCCCCAATGAAGAAACAAAAAAGATGGCTGTTCTCAACATCTTATGACAATCTTTATAAAGGACCTTATGAGAACAGGTAAAGATCTCTGAAAGACTCTACTGGCAAAGACCATAGCGGTAATGATACTGTTCACTCAATCTCCACTTCAGCAAGGCTGCATTAGCACTAAAGGTAAGTACTTTGTGAATTCCTATACCAGCAAGTACTATGAGAATACAATGAGTGCTTAGCAGAAGTTTTTAGAGTATTTCAAGTTTTAGACTCTGTTCTGACTATAGATATGCATTGCTCCCGAGGGCCAGGTATTTCTGAAGGACACAAAGAAAAGAAAGCAGGCCCAACGAGAATCCTTAGCCATATTTTTAAAAGTAGCATTTAGGTAAGGTCATATACAATGGTTTCATCTCCTTGTCTAGAAATCGTGGTTTTTTTGGAGCCATCACTTGTTAGCTCTCAATTACGAGGCTTTACTTCACTTTCAGGTCCACTATAGTTACACAAGCAACAGAAATGTTTGCAGGTATGGGTCTCCCTGTGTAACAACAGACACTAAGCAGTAAGACACTGAAGCCATGAGGTATTAAGATAGACCACTTCCCAAAAGTGTATTTTTAAAACACAAATTGTTAGTAATATAAATACAAACCTTTTACAATCAACACTGTACAGTGTAACATAAATTTGAATCACTTTCTGAAGGACTTCTTCAAATACGGTATAATCACATATATACACTTGCCAAGTAACAACTATTATTTTCATAGGCACAGTATCAAGCATCTAAAAGATGAGTCAACAGCTCATTATTTAGCACCGTATATACAAATAGGTAGCTTCACCCATGTACAGTTAATTACAACTAACTCCAAACCTGTGCTGAGTAAAGTTATTTTCATTCTGAAATGATCTGCAGATTTTAGTGCATGAAGAGCTACAAAAGGTAGTTGAAGTTGCACTGGTAATAGCAAAGCTGAGCAACCACATCTTATAAGAAGACAAGCACCCCATAGTAGCTAACACCAGTGCCCCTTCCCCAAAACTTGAGAAAATTGCCCATATATATGCTTACATTTACATTGAAGCATATAAATAACTTGCAGAATGTATTTCAATGTGTAAAAGTATTAGTTATCCCCTTTTCCATTCCACTCTTTCAGTACTCTCTGACAAATGATGAAATGAGTCACAAGGGTCTTGTGAGTTGACACACCATAGGTATAATGTTCAACGCTTCAATTTGGTCCTACAGAAGTTTCTGTGACTAGAGCGGTTTAGTTTGGATCACAGTCGCTGCTGTTCTGTGCAAATCTATTTTTATGAACAGAGCAGAGAGCCAAAACGGTTGCTTTGTAATTAGTTCAGGCATGTTTGAATCCAGAAGGGAAACTCTTTCGGTTTATTTTCCCCAGGAATGCTACAAAGTTCCACTACAGCTTTACAGGGTAACCATGCAGATTAAGAAAGGCCCCTCATTGACCTAGAGCAAGATCAAATTATACTCCTGAATTGTTCTCCTGTTTCTCAGCTTTACTCTGAATGCACTGAAATGTTTGAAAACACCATTGCTGAGAATTTGTTATCTGTAGTGTCAAAGGCATTCCTGGCAGAAAAAGAAAGTCTTGTTGAGGGCAAAATTCAGTCAAGATGACTGTAAAACCTAACCCACACCTTTGAATTTGGACTGAATATCCATCACTTAAACATCTTGTAAATGACCCAATTTGTTTACACGGCCCTGTAGCTTTTTATGACTTTTCCATAAAGAAGTTATTACATCCATTCCTTTTATTTTGTTTTAGAGCATTTGAATGAGCCCCAGAACCACAAGCAAGTGAAACAGACTCTCTGCAGATGGAAGTGGCCTCGTATAACTCACCACTACCGGTGAAATAGTCAGAACAACACTTTCAGTTTGGAAATGCCATACCTTCACACGCAGCAAAAGAATTTCCTGCACCATATGTCTTTTTTAATGGTTAACTATTGTATAAAATGAGTGCTGATTTCCTCCCAATCAGAGGAGGAACCTGGAACCCCTAGGACTCATGCCTCTGATTGTTTTGAACAAGCAGGAAGGCAGTCAGATGGTTACGCAGTGAAGTACACCACAGGGAAAAAAAATAATTTAAAAATAAAAAACCTCCAACTTTTCAGATACTGTAGTTGCTACCATGCAATGGCTCATCCAACGAAGCTTCCCAAATAACAGTTTAAAAGACTGGACAACTGAATTTTCAGGAAAGACTACAGCTAAAGATATTTAAAATAAGCAATGTTATCCGTTATTTCACAAATCTCTTCCAGCAAAATAATTTTCCCGCTTCATGTGCTTTTAAACAAATGATGCTTTAAAAGTGGCATAAAGAGATTAACAGCTATGGACTGACATGGAAGGTGTGGTAAAAGTCTGACAAAGATCATTTTTCCAGTGCAAGATACTCTTCAAATATAACATTCCCTGATATTTTACACCTGGAGTTTTCCTTCACAGAAAATTACAACTTTGCTGATATGTGCCAAACTGAGTAACAGTTTAAAGTTGTAGAATATCAAAACTACAAAGAGGACACCACTCCTTTACCTTTTACTGCCTGAACCTAGTCTGAAGCCCATTTATCAGATTACAGGACCAATTCCCTAATTAACTGCAGCATCTAACCTCCCACCTCCCCACCTTCTTGCATAATTTATTGCCAATTGATAATAAGAATATTACAGCAAAAGCAATGCAAAAAGGAATTAAAAGTACAGGAAACACAAGTAGCATTGTTTCATTTTCCCAAGACATTCTTTGCTTTTCCCAAGACAGATTAAATATTTCAAGAAAAGTCACATAAGGGCAATAAGGGAGTTTAAATCCAGCACTCAAAGTTATCACCAGCTATGCCAGTTATCACCAGACATTTGCTGAAAGCTTGGAAGACCTCCCTTGCTTTCCTGCAGGAGAACTGTAGTATCATAGGTAATGTAAAAAGATAGCTACCCAACTAACAACTCTGTTCATCTACAAAACAGAGTACTAAAAAATTCAAACCAAAGATTTCTACTTCCAGCCACAGTGCTGGCAAGGTGTGTGACCAGAGGAAAGCATCTGCCTCCCTGCCGCCGCCTGGTCCTTCACCTGGCTTTATTAATTACCAGTGCATATCCTGCACTTCATGTAATGGAATCAGTACAACGGTGCTCAAACTGAGGCATGCCTGCATACTATTTTAATACAGTTAATAATCAGTTTTAACAAACTGAAGGAGAAATTTCAGTGTTTTAAGGCTTTCAGGGAGTAGAGGAATAGAGTTGCTCTTTGCCCTAGAAGAATCTCCTTAAAGCATCTGTGTTTATAATGATACCTTGAATGAATTTAATGTAGAGCACAAGATTAATACATAAATTATGAAGATTAATTCACAAAAAGGCACGTTGCCACTGAAAAAGAAACACAGATAAGGTCTTACTGGTTACTCCCTTGCAACTATCCCATTCTCACAGATATAAAACAATGCCACTACATGGTAAACAACCTTTGAACATTTTCTTATTTCATGTGCGAATGCTTCTTCTGTCTGGATTGTGTTGGACTGCAGTACATGGGAGGTTTTTTCCCCAGCCCCAAACACCTGCATATGAAAATGCAATTAAAAAAAAAAAAAAAAGAAGGCAGCAACTAGCACTGTGAACATCTTCACTGCAGAGTAAGCCTATAGTATAGTCTCAAAATAGCCCAGATTGAATGAGAACAACCACACAGAAAAATAATAATCCAGCAGCTCAAAGAGACTGAACTAAACAGCTCATGAGTTCTTTTAACTTGAGTTGCAGCCAGCTCACCTGACAGTCTAGTCGGCGAAGGTAAAAGCACATTGACACAAGTCGAGAGGTGGCACGCACTTGCAGGACTTCAGTGGAATCCACAGCGACAAGAAGCCAAGCAGTCTACGAGCCCAGTGCAAATGTACCATCATGCCTATGCATAGCAAGGTGAATGTCAAAGTCCAAAATTGTGGGCATGCTTAACAAAGATGGAGTACTTGGAATAGAACCAATTGAACTCTCAAGAAAGCCAGCCCTTGCTAACCCTAATGCAGAAAGCCTGCAGGAGACCAAGGAACTAGTTGGGCTCTCTCCTTTCATTTACTTTAGTTTTCTAATAGTTCTTATACTCTCTGTGTATAAGAGAGTGAGTGTCAAAAGTCCTGCCTTGTCTCACCCAGCCCAATAACTTCTGTAGAAACTGATTAGGTTATGAAAACGTGTAGAGGTGCTATTGTACACATGCTCTGTAAGATGGGGTAGCTTCACATAAAAGAAAACTGTTTAGCATGCTGTAGGGTCATGAAATTAAACACAAATAGCCCAATGTAACACTGGGTATATGTATATAAAGTCTCAATAGAAGGATGTCAAGAAGAGATCAGAAAACACGTGAACTCTAAGGCTAGGATGTCTATGGATGGAGGCATGAATAAGTTTTCCTGGCATTGCCACCGTAAAATAACATCCTATAATTTAACGAAGCATCTAAAAAACACAAATTTATCTTTTAGCTTCACGGTAGCACATTATGAATTTTCCCTCACCTACTTGAACAAAAGTGTTTCACATTCAAACACAAACTGCAAAAGTTTTCCCCAAAAGGGACTGACAGGGCTGAGTAAGTTTTAATGTGCAATTAGTTTCTCAGAAACAACTAAGCAGTCATACAGGTACCTAAGTGCTACTAAAATAACCGCATTTCTACATGTTAGCTCTATTCATTTTCTGTTGTGTAACTTTTTCTAAGTCCCACAGGTTTATGCTGAAAGATGACTTACACACAGGCCAACTCCTAAGACGCTTACACACCGCGAAGCGTATTTTCCATGACACGGACTTTGTGACTAAAAAGCAAAGACATGGCTCTCTGGTAAAGCCAAGAGCTATCTACAAAGCAATTGAAGAGGCTCATTTCCAGCTAAGGGAAGTGGGCTTGCACAGCGCATCCTCTTTCTAGTAATCAAGAACTGCCAGACACAGCAAAAACCAAAAGCAGAAACTACCCAACAGCAACAAAAAAAACCCCAAAACCACTCTGCTATAATGCACAACCACTGCTGTAGGATGCAAACCAGTACTTTGCTATTACATGTTGACTATGTAATAATTAGATTCAAAGGGTTTGGATAAAGTTGTAAGATATAAAAGACATTATGTTTATGTGAAGACAAAGTTCAACATAAGCTCTTTGGTAGTATAGCTGTCAGTGTCTCAAGGTATGCCCTGTGTTTCTTCCCCATTATAAAACTCTGTATTTAACTGAAAAACAAACTATAGAAACTCAAACAACATGTCATAATGGTTTAAAGTTTGATTTGCAAACCTAATAAGAACTAGTGACCGCAAAAATAATATTTTACCTGTTTATCCCTTAAATTCCATTCAAGATATTTAACAAAGATACAGGAAGGCTGGAATGCCAACATATTTGGGACAAGTAGCAAATGGTCTGTGCTTTAAAACCCCTTACATTTACCTAACAGAAGAAACTGAGAGAAGCAGCAGGACTAAGCAGAAGTCCCAAGCAGCACCCTGCTGAGTAGCAGATAACGTGCCAGAAATCAACTAAAGGCAAAAACCCATTTTTAAAACTTTCTTCCACTGCAATTTATTGCAGTGTTGAAGAACTTCTCTAATTTGCCAGAATCTTTTGCTTAAATTCAAAAGAGGACATGGTGCAATTCTTCACTCTCCAGGAAAAGGGCTTTAAAACATTTCAAAACAAGTCTTGGACTAAACAGAAATAGATTAAGCTTGAGAAAAATTGCATCACTATCAAGTTTCCCTTTAGATGACACGTGCTTGTATTTTATACTTCCTTCTCTTCTCAAAATGCAGAAAATTTCTGCTACCCAGCAGTAGTCAACAGACAGTACTGATCAATTCAACAAGAGTCAGCAAAGGTGGCACTAATTCCCACTGCTTTGAAGTATACTGGTTTATCAGAGATAATTTTGCAGCCAAATGACGGCACTCAAGCAAAAGCACTGACATTTCCATCTGCAAGGATTCGATGCGCTGCATCACTTGGACATCCACACCTTCTTTCAGGTGTTCAGCCCAAGTTAAATGAACTTAATCAGAAACTATGTTATGATGCTGTCCCTGACCCTGAATAAGCTGGAAGCTCCCTTTGAAAAGACATGAACCGGGGAATCCTCTAGGTGGTTGTGAGGAGGTGTGTGAGGCCACGCACATGGCGAGGGGAAAAGAGAAGCTCCCTCTGGCACTTCAGCTACTCGCTCTGTTCCAGCTGCATCCACCAACTTTTCCCAAGGATGGCCTGAAATACACAAGTCTCAAAGTCCAGCTCAAGGGCTCCTGTTCTGTTTTGGGCTTTTTTTTAAGCAACATAAATCTTACCTGTTTCAAAAGATTTAAGAAATACATTATGAAGTGATGAATTCGTGAAACTTATTATCAAGAGTTTCTATTCATGCAGGGGAAGAAAAAAAAAATTAATTAGAAATTAGGATCTATCAGAAGATAGATCATCACCAGTACATTATCTGTGCTGCAGGATTGACAGAAATCAAATAAGTGCTTTGGTTTTATAAGATTTACTTCAGCAACTATTTAATGCTGTTCATTCACACTTTTAACTGACTGCAAGAAGATTAATATTTCTAACTAGTTGGTCCTGGTAAGTTGCGAAACTGAGGTCAGTTTCTACGTCTTCTGAAGTCATTCATTACCACATTTTAAATGTACATGCCACATAAGTTATACACTTCATTGCTTATGGCACCCGATAGTAGTTTTTACATTATTTTCTATGAAGACATCCTCATATTTCCCATGGAAATCATAACAGCTGATAGCTTAGCAAAATTACTTTAAACATTTATCACTTCTTGTCCTAAGACAGCCAAGAAAACAGAACTTAGATTCTCCTGCCATCTCATGTTGCAATCAAATCTAGATTAAACTAACAATATCACAAAAGCAGGTGCACTTAGACCACCAGAGTTAAGTCATTAGAATTAAGTCATTCACATTACTCAATCCAGCAATAGCTCCCTCAGACATTGTTGAAACTACAGAAACAGGATGAAGATACTACATAAAAATAGCGTTCAAAAGTAGATGGAAAAGGAGCAAGAAGTATAATATAAAGAAGACATAAACAAACCATCCAAGTAATCAAATTCAACATGCAAGTTTTGTTCCTCAAAAGAAACCGAGTGATCAATTTTTCTTCACTCTACTTCAATATGGAAAAATGGTAATAAATACATCAGACAGTCATCAGAGAAATGATAAAGCCACCTACGTATGAAAAACCCTTTAAAGCATAATCTGATGACAAAGTTGACAAAGAACTGTGGAAATGAAATCCATCCAGATTAAGTAGGAGCCATCACTACACGCACCACTGACTGCTACTTCAGTTTCCAGAAAATGATTGCATGAACTTCTTTGATCCTCCAGATGAATATTTACTCAGTTGAATTACAAATAAAAACATTAAAGATAAATATGAATTTTTCAAGGAAATCACATAAAACCCATTACTGTCAAACAGAGTTTACAAATAAAACCTGTTCTTAAAGAAAATCTGACTATAACAGAGGGCCAATATAAACAAGGAGGTAGTTTTAAGTGGTTTCAAAAGGAGCTACGCTGGCCCCACAACAACCATCACACTGAATTCCCAGGAGGTAGCAGCAAAATAACATGTTCTAAGAATATCTAACACTTACAATTACAAAGAAATAGTTACACTAGGAAATCGCCACCTAAAATGACACTCACTATGCAGCAGAAACAAGAGAAGTCCTTATGTCTGTGTTTAGTAAATAAATTGAGTCAAACTGTAATTATGAAGTTAATAATAATTTATCTAATAAATAAATAAAAACAATTACGAAAAAATAAATCCTTAAGCCCATGCTTACCCTTTGTAACACAAGCAGTCCCACTGATTTCATAGCTGGTCACATCTTCAGTATCACCTTGAAGCAATAGCTACTGCACTTAGTGTGCAGCTGAGTTAACACTGTAATCCATTCTACTGCAAAACTTCTTGGCCATTTAGCAGTTTCACAAGTAGAGGACAAAATTTTTATTTGTAGACTGTGTTAGTGAAAAATCTCCCTCTCTCCTGACCAAAGATTATTTGGCATGCGAACAGCAATATCTCATTCTCATACTCCAGGGAGTTTTAACCTGCCTCTAGCTAAAAGCTATACAATCTTCAGATTGCAGCAGAGTGTAAAAATCACTCTAATTAAATCAAGTAAGAACTGGTTTGACCAGTGTTACTGATCCCCCAAATAATTAAAATCAGTTAAGAAAAGTCAGGGGTTGGTACTTAGCTGTACCTAAACTTGTGCTAATTTTTAAAATAAGTTTTGCAATTGGACCACTAGAAAGCAAACTTCAAGTAAGCTACAAGAAGAACCTGGACTGTTGTAAGCATAAATTACCACAGAACACAGTTTCAGGGCACTTTATTAAAAAAAAAAAAAAAAATTCTCCTGGCTTTGCATGTGTTCTAAGAGGTAGTGACTGTATCTTAGAGCATGCCAAATTGCATTGCAAACCAGTTGAAGCCTGACCTAAGGCAGCTGAATTTCTCATACACGTGAACAGAATCTAGTTTGTGTTGTCACATATATGTATACCTATTTACATCAGTTTTGCTTCTACACTGTATGATCTACTCTTCACACTTTATTGTTGCGCTCCCACTGTTGGACCCCGGTGGCCCTTCAGGGCCCAGCTGCGTTATCCTGTAACAAACCTCTTAGGGCAGACTGACAGCATCGCAGGTTTCTTTCCAGTCCTGGCAAAGTCAGAGCAAAGCAATGGTCATTCTCTGCGTATCGATATGCTTCATATGCACACCATGCAAATTTAACAGAAGGCGGCATAACAGCATGAGACTCTAGTATATTAGCAGCAAGTCCTTTTTGTCACAAACTGGTGCCCTAAAGCCTCTAAATGCCGGGTAAGCTGGGAAGGGGTAGAAAGGGAGTGATTTCTTTTCTCACACAGAGCAGATAATTTCCTGTACTGTGCACAGAGTCTGATTGGTTTCCTGTCAGAATAGCCCGGTCTCCGAGTCTTTTGATCACTTTCCTCTGGCCCTTCACAGTTGCTCTGATTAGAGATTGATCCCTGTGCTGCTCTTTGATCAGCAGCTCCAGCAGTCCGCAGGTGCCATATATCATCACATTAGCAGGCCACAGCAGTATTAATCTCCCCCTGCTAAATTTGCAAGTGGACTGTATATTCTAGTCGCTCACAGAGTACTTGCTTTGGGTCTCTGAAACTTTGCTTTCTATTAAAAGATATGACGTAGAATACTTTTATCTGGGGAGTCCCAAGTTCAAAGTTGAGAGAATTGAATTAGCCTTGAATCTGCGTTTCTGCTTTATTTCATTACAGTTCAGAGAGTTTTGAGAGCTCCCAGCTTAGCCTTTTGTGTTGGTTTGTGCCCAGGGAGAAACCTTGTTCTAGCTGACAGGAAAAGTACTAAATTTTTCAACTCCCCCCCCCCATTAAGCACCAGGGTTTCCATGAATGCATGCTAACAGCCTTAAGTTTAGATACTCTACACGAAGTGTGGTTTCATATAGTATATAACGTTTCAGTTTGTAAAATATTCTTTAAAATGACTTCATAATAGCAGATCAAGAGGGAAAGGCGCTTAAAAATCTGAATAATGTAAATCATATGGAGTTCAGAGGCTAAGCAAATTACACACCCCGAAGCTGCCCTCGCCGTATGAAAGGAGCCTTTCTCCAGCCCTGCGCAGCCCCAGCCCAAGGGAACTCGCATTTGAGAGTTTTCTAAACATTTCAGGTACACTTGAAAGTTGAAAGTAATTCTCATTTCCTATGCAGGATTAGCTCGTTTCCAGCCTGCACAAAATACCACTCATTCACGCACAGACACAGAAAGCCCCCCACCCCCCCGAGAGCTGAGCCTTGAGGGTACAAAGGTGCGCGGGTCGTTGCTTTCTATTTTTTGGAGGTGGGTTGTGAGAAGGTGGGTTGTGGGGAAGNCACTACCCCTGCCCCGGGCTGCGCGGCGGCGGCGGGAGCTGCTGCTCCCGCTCCTCCTTACCGTTCTGCTCCTTGGCGCCGGAGAAGGCGAACTTGCTGCTGAGGTCGGACTCGGCGGCGGCCCCCTGCCTCCGGCCGGCCAGGGCAGATGTCAGCAGGAGCAGCCCGAGGAGGAGCATTGGGCCGGCGGGGCGAGGGGCTGCGGCACAGCAGGCACTGGCGGCGCGGCACCGAGGCCCGGGCGTCTCTCAGCAGCGCCCGGCGCGGGCTGCGCCGCTGGGGAGAAGGCAGCACTGAGCCTGCTCTGGCAGCAGAGAATTGCAGGGTAGTTTCCACATAATCCCATCCAAAACTTTTTCCTAGAGCCCTATTCTGTGTCTCCAGGTTTTGTTTTTCTTGGGGTTTTTTTTTTTTTTTCAATCTTGCATTTCCTGTTGTTTGGGGGGTGGCGTGGGGGTTGGTTGGCAGTTTGTTGTCTTTTGTTTTCCTTTTGTTGTGTATTTGTGTTGCTTTTAATGTTCAAGCAGAATGGCACAACAGGGTGTGCATTATGGTATTCTAGTGACATATGCTGGTGATTATTAGATAGAAAGCAGAAGACAGAGTGCCAGCAACCTCCTAGACATTTCATTATTAGTTCATAATCATAATTCATTCCCTGGAGTATCTCATCATGTTCTTGAGCTCTTTAAAAAAGACAGGATTAGAATAAAAAGACCTGCAAAATGGAGATTATTTTTTTTCAATTAGGCAAAATATGGCACTGGAAAAAATANCGGGCAAGGCAAGGCAAGGCAAGGCAAGGCAGGAGGCGGGCGGGGAGGGAGGGAGGCCGGCCGGCCGCGCTGCCACAGAAATTGGCCGCCTTCGCCCTCAGCTCCTCGGCTCGCCTCGGCTCGGCGGCCCCCGTTGCCAACTTCGGGCCGCGTCCTCCCCTCGGCTCCCCGCCCGCCGCCTGCTCTCCTCAGCGGCGAGGGCGGCACCTGGCGCGGCCGTTTACGCCCCGGGAAGTTGTCGGTTGTGAGGGGGGGTTGGTGGGGGGGTGGAAGAAGAAGAAGAAGAAGGAGGCGAGCGGGGCGGCCTGCGCCGCTGCCCCCCTCCCTCACCGCCAAATGGCGGCGCAACAGGTGCTGGGGCGCCGGGGACAGGGCCGCCTCACGAAGGGGGCTCCCCCCCCCTCCCCAAATTATCATAATTGGGTTCATGCTTGAAAATTTGATGCTCAGCTCAACGTTTCATCTGGAGCGCGCCCTTGGTGCTGGGAACTGGAACAGGGCAGAGAGAGGAGGTTTTAGAAAGGCTCTGGGTGCAGGTCATTTTCCTCTTGACGGAACTCGCTGTTTCGGCTGCCCCAAAACCAGACGCCTCTGGGATTTGCGCAAAGAGATGGAAATGCGTTCGGCTTTTCACGGCTATCCCTTTCTTGCTGGAATGCTGTGCGGTGCTCGGTGAGGTGGTACGCGTGGAGCAGACAGGGTTGGGCTTCATCTTGCTGTTTTCAGCAGAATCCCAACTGAATTTACGGTGAGGAGTGTGTCCCCCATTAACGCTGGTGAGGACTAAAAGGACTGGTTTTGTTCAGCGCTCATGAAGATGATGCCGTGCCCAAGCTTCTCTGCTCGAGCTGGCATCTCTAGTTTGCTTGGAAGAGGGTGTGAACCATGACTCCGTGATGGGTCTGGATAACAAGACTGAACCCTAACTAGATACCGGGAGGGCAGAAGAAACAGTAGGAAGGACAAATCTTTTTCTCTCAACTGAGAAGTTTTGGGAGAGTCTTTTTAATGGTGACTTCAGAGCCCCCCACCAGCTCTGAGGTGGTTTTGGGGACGGATGGGAAGACCTGTGTAGCGGTGGTCTCGCTCACTGCCTGTGCAAGATACACAAGGGAGAAACTGAGTCTGCACGACGGGAGTCTCGAGCACACGCTATATGCATTTCTTATCCTTTGACCCAGCTCTTTCCACTGTATAACTGAGCTGTTTCTTCGCCTCAGCCAAAGTAACCCTTGAGACAGTGATAAACATCCCCTCTGTTCCTAATAAGTGACATATTTCTAGTAGCAACTGAAAGCTGTCCAGCCAAGCTGGGCTGACTTCTGAAAGGCAGACTTGGAGCATACCGTAAATAGCAACCCTTCCCTTACAGACTGTGAAGAAAGAAATGTACTGCACAAAGCAGACTATGTAGTAACTTTTATTATTGTTACTGTTTTGTTTTGTTTTCACTGTTTTTATTTTGAAAAGGGAATAAAAACAACATGCACTGCTTTCCAGGTCTTCTACCTTGATGATTACAAGCAGTGGGGTTTTTCAAATACATGAACTTAACATAACTGTAACTTAACCTTCATTGCCTGAGGATTTTGTGGGATTCTTTCTATTTTGGGGAATTAATGACAAGTTCCCTCCAAAAAACATGGACCTAACATCTCACACTGTGTACATGAAAAGTAAAGCATCCAACGTCTCCATAGCTTTGAAAATCTAGGCTGCATCAGACCAGTGTTTCATCTGGCACCCTGGCTCTGACTTTTCAAAGGAAAATGCAAGAACCCACATAGTGGATGAATATGGAATAACACTGCCTGGGGAGGAAGCTTTCATTCTAAACCTCCTGTCATTAAAGATCAGGGTACAATTTCGATCATTAAGGCTCTACTTCCTTTCAAAAAAATGTTTTTCATGTTAATCCCATCCAAAATATTGTGTGGGGTAATCCTTATTCTTATAAATGTCCAGACTTCTCTGAAATTCACGCTAAGCATTTATCGCCAGCTATCGATGTTTATTTTTAATGTTATTCCTCTCCAGTTTCATCAGGTATATGTACATGTTCGAATTATGAAAATAGGTAAATACAAATTATTTAACTCCTCTACCCCGTTCATTTTCTGTGTTATAGCCCTATCATATCCTTTCCCAGCTAGGCATTTTTACTACAGTTTTCATCTGAGTATCTCTATACCTCTAAGCTTTTCAGAGTCACATCTATTTTTGTTATGTTTTATTTGGGGTGGGACAACCAGAACGTGACATTCCAAGTGAAGGCCTAGTCTTAACATATATAGTGAAGATAAAACATCTTATTGTATGTAGTATTTCTTATGCATACCTTTATCTTTTTGTTGGATCTACTCATGAAGTGATCCACAGAAGTACTGACATTAAAAAAATATTCTGAATGGTTAGACAGTTACAACAAACTGAAGTATGTGTAGTTCAGATCATTCCTGCCAGCACACATTGCCGATGCATCCAAGAGTTCTGGTGACTCCAGTTCTCCGTACAGATTTCTTTGGATGTCATTAAGACTCATCTGTATTTTGCTACCGCAATGTTCACATTCTTTTTTACGTCCATAATAAATATTTTAAACTACACAAAGCTTTGTATTCCTAACTTTTCGCCATGCTGAGAACTGCACTTCAGTCATTGTCTTTTGTATTCATCACCATGCCATATCTCATCTTGCAACTTAGTTTACACTATGTAGTCTTTTTGATGGTGTATCAAAGACAATTTTTTTCAAAAGGTTTTGTAATATAGTCTATAAAATTGTGTATCAAGTATTTTTTAATTCCAGTATTACAACAGAAATTTCCCCATTAATTGCCATCTTCAAATAATTTGAGATGCAGACTTTGGTCTGTAGAATGGCCACATTGATTTGACACATTTTCAGATTGGTTTATGACTGTTTTTTTCATCATCCTCATTTAGAACTTTTTGAAGCAGTTTTTCTTGTACTTGAATAAAATCTAAATTAACTGGATTATCCCACAGGAATTCATTTTGCACCAGTTCCAGAAACAATGTTATTGAGACCTACCCACTAGAGAAAGCAATGGAAATTTGGCCTGATAGGACTCCAGAGACTTACTGTGATGGTGTAGAGCCTTTGTATTCCTGAACTATAAATATCCTTGAAATGAAAAAGCTTTTTCTGTGATTATTATTAACTTAAAGAGTTATCATTAAAATACACAATCTTTACAAACTTCACTTACATCAATGAAAAGAATTCCCTGCAACAAAGTCAAAATAACATCACCACAGCGCCGACAGAGGTGGATGGTTTACACATGCTCCACCCATTGTCCCTTCACCACTTTACAACAACAAAGATTCCCCGCAGTTGCTTGTGGAAATGGGCTGGAACTGGCAAGATGTGTAGGTGTTCACAGACTGCACTTTATGATTTGAATTGATAACAAGAGATCACAACGGACTTCAGGGGGCTCTAGATATCCCAAGCGAGTTTTGCAAGGAAGCGTACTCTTTCCTTTTCCTATCTGCTGTCTTCAGAAAGACACCACCCCCACCCACCCCCCCCCGGGTATGCTACAAGATAAGCATTTCTCTCCTGAGGAGAAATAGGGTGAGGAATACAATATTTTGGGGGAAAATAGGAGATGGCTGACATATAAACTAATTTTTAGGCATGATGTACAACCAAAGGGAAATGCTTCTGGAGACGCATAGCTCCACAAACGCAATTACTTCTATCAAATTCATGTCTCGCAAGAATTAGAGTGAGGTATTTGCATAACTTTGCAAGATTAGGACCCACTGTTAGGAAGAGAAGATTGATTCCCTTGTTTCCCCGTGGCTTGTTTCACTTCCTATTATGAATGGGGAGAAAAAGAATTAATGCATATGTACTTGTATATTCCTGTATATTCTGAACGTACCTGTATAACCCTCGTGAGATCATATTAAAGAAAAATAAGTATTTTGCAAAGCTTAGCATGTAATTTAAAACTAATAAATATCTGCTCATCCAGACACGTAGGCAAATGTCTGCTTTTGTGCAAGGTTCTCTTGATTTCAGTGTAGTTACATATGAATTGGTTGCTGATATAACAGGGTTGAGGTTTAAATGCTTATGTTCACATCATGGAGTTACTTTTCATTGTGCAAAGAAGTCTTAAATAGTTATTGAGTGTTATGTTTGTACAAAATCTTCTATGGATGAGTGATAAATAAGAAAACAGAAATTGCCATAGAAACACTAATTGTCTTTTAGAAAAGCAGCAATACAATACTCTCCGGTCATGATCACTGAGCAATAGGAAAAGAGACATTTGTACAAATAAACACAACTCTTGTAATGTGAGGTGAAGAGGCTGCGTATGGAATTGCACAGAAAATCATTTCTGCATTAGAATACTCCTGTAAACAAGATAGTGCTAAATTTTAGTATTTCAGCCTTATTGTCCATTCCTGCTGAATTTGTAAACAAGTTGAAGATTTGTGGTCCTGTTTCTATGCTACATTCAAAAATATAATGAAGAAAAAGAGTGAAGTCCAAAGAAGCTTCAATGCTGTTGGTGCTTAT
Organism: Anarhynchus alexandrinus; assembly: GCA_008711295.1. Lineage (NCBI taxonomy): Eukaryota > Metazoa > Chordata > Aves > Charadriiformes > Charadriidae > Anarhynchus > Anarhynchus alexandrinus. The sequence continues at coordinate 852,628 of VUYV01000031.1, read as the reverse complement.
ATAGTGTGGACCACTCAGACACAAACAGACAAGAAGCAGCTCCGAATGTACTTTGGTCACTTGGGTCACAACTCTAAGTGAAGAGCCATTTCTATTTTGGAAATCCTAAAATGAGACTTGGGTCTCATTTGAACACAGGCTTCTAAGGATATCAATGTTGTTCTGCTCAGCATCACATAACTTAAAGAGTAATTTTTCAAATTGACTGAGACATTTGGAAACTAAAGTCCTTATTGTATTTTTTTGTGATTACCACTTATAAGCATTGCGTTAGAGCAGTCACATTTAATTATTCCAATTATTTTATCAACTATATACATGTACGTAGTCCAAGCCACATGCCAACGCAACATTGCTTTAGGTAGGTAACAGGAGACGAGGAAGGAGGCCCACTAGAGGTCTCCCAAACTGTTTGAAAGAATGCTACCCACTTCTGGTAGCTCATTTGGGTCTTGATGGGCTTCCAAAGTCAACATGTAAAAAGTAGAATGTAGCTAAGTCACTTAGGCCGCGTAACATGTTTGCTGAACTTAAGTGTGGGCTACGCTGGGGCCTGAGAGGGCGGCAGTAGCCAGGCTTGAAGTCGGTGTTTTCCCGTGGGGTAAGTAGGAGTGTTCTGGGTACGCCAGTGCTCTCTCAAGACATTCACTTTCCTCTCCTCTATGCTTTCAGAGTAGAACATTCGTATGATCTTACGCCCCAGTTCAGATGCCCCTCTGTATTCATAATTCCATATTGTCTTAAGAACATACTTGAGTAGGTGCATGAAGGACTGTGCCCAGATGACAGGCTTGCTCAGGTACGCATGAATGTTTGCCTATTTATGACTATGTGTGTGATGACTTTGCTTATGTCAGAAGCCAGATAAGCTTCTGTACACTTTATAATCAGATGACAGCAATTATTGATCAATAATGTCTTAGGTTCTATCAGCATGCATGAAATCCTGTCAAGATCACAACTGAAGATGGCGTCAGACGTCTCTATGTCAGCTCTAAGTAACTATTGAATTCTGAATAACTCTTGAATTTGGTCTTCCTGCCTGTCTCCCTTTCACTGAGCAGGGCAAGATACAGGTTTGCAATCAGAATTCAAATTTTGGTTAGTATTTCCAAGCATTACTAACCACTGCTATTCCAAAAAACAGTATCACATAGTTAAGTTGGACAGGTGTATCCGGAGTCAGTAAAATTAAGGGTAAACTGTATTATTCAAAACACATAGATATAAACAGATTATTTTATACACTGGTAAAAAAACACTTATAACAGTACAAGATTTTTTTTTTCATTTTCATACTGAAATATTTCTAAGCTATTTGTATATGAATATTCTAATGGTTTTAAAACTCCTCTTCAGAGAAATGAAGCTTAGTTGAAAGTATTTATGGGATGGCAGCATAATTTCGGTACCAATATTTGCAATGTACCTAGCAGTCAGTTAACAGTCTGAATGCAGACTGTCTATCACATAGAGATACTAAGATCAGTCACATTAGCTATCTGAGTGGAATATCTACATTTATTGAGTTTGGAGTAGAAAAATAACATTTATTGATTTACTTGGATGTCATAGGTATACTACATTTACAAAAGGATAGTATTGATATTAAGAACTTTGGCTCGTGAGTATGTCTAATTGAACTATATTTCTTTATAAACCTGTGGCACTTCAGCTTTAGCCTTCCACTACCCCAGTCCAAACAGAGCAGGAGTAATGTTGAGACAACTGCATAGCTATGAGCCTTCGTTTAAGTTCAAACTCAGCAAAAGAGAACAGGAATCATATTGACAGCGGCAGTCTCCAAAGAGCATTGTCTTCAGGCTAAACTGAGATTAAAGTGTAATTGGTTAATGAAATCCAGCTAAGAAGATATTGCAAGCAAGTCCAAAGGTTAGAGGAACATCAGAAATCCAACAGGAGTAGAGGAGCAGTTGGGAACTGAACCACCCAGGAATGATGAAGCACTGGACCAAATGTGCTTCTACTATGAACAGAGTATCTGTCACCCCTAAACTTGACTCATCACATTACATTTCCTCTCATTTGTCCCTGTCCTGTCTCTTCCCCAGTCTTCCTCTCTTTTACCTCTTCCCTTTCACCTTTCTCAATTAATTGAGAAATTAACTGCTACTGCACTAATTATTTAATTAAAGTCTTGGCCTCCTAATCTTACCTCTCCACCCTCGATTTAAGTACTAGCTTTCCTAATCCACCTCCTTGCCTTCATAACTGGTCCTCTGATACTCCCTAGCACTCAGATTTTTCTCTTCATTGTACTTTGCCCTGTCTTATTTCCCACCAGTCTCCAGTCCAGATTTGTTTGCCGTGGCAAACCTTTTTTCCCATTAGCATCTCACAGAATGAAACTTTCTCACAATGTCACTCAGGCTTTCATTGCACCGATTAGTTTGACACAGACTAGGGAAGTAAATCAGTTGACGCTAGAGACCCAGCATCCACACTATGGATGTGCTGCAGTATATTTCCATAAGAAAGTTCATATTCTCCAAGACAACTATAAGATGAATATCAATGGTAACAGATGTGCTTCAAAAGTGTCTTTCTTATCCAAACTAAAACCCTAATGTAAACATACCCACTTTCTTGCCTGCCACATCAATTATGACATTTTCCCCAGATCTTTCTTATTTTAATCTACAGTACGTACACCTCCTTATTGACAAAATCTCTCTACCTCTGAATGAGGCAGCTTCCCTGTTCCACATTGCTTGGAGTCAACTGGAGAGAATGTCTGCTAATGCTTCAGCCCAGTCTAGGCTTGGCATCACCTGCAGACGCACACCAAGGTTTTATTCAGGCCATCTGGAGCTTTCCCACAGAACAGATGAAGAGCTTCCAAGAACTGATCTGTAAAATGTAAGACTGTTCACGTGCAAACTGTAGTTTTCCAAGTTTCTTAAATTTGAGTAATTTATGTAAAAAAAAGCAGCAGGCACATGTTCGACAAAATAGTTAATATGACTTTCTAAAACCTGGACTCGGTAGAAACTTGAAAAAAATCTTTAACATGGGGGGCATAGAAAATTATAAACACTGCATTTCTCATCAGTTGCCTCATTCACAGAACTAACTGCATTGTTTTTGCAGAAATAAGGTTCAAGATGGAACGTGGAGGCTTTCATCCCATGCATTTTTCCAAACTCAGAAGTAGGAAAAGTCTTCTAAAATATCAGGTCAGCTTAGTAGATAATGACATTTTTAATATTTTTGTAATTCTTAAACAGATCTCATTTAATCCCTTCATTCATTAACACATTTCAAAAGCAGGTATAGATTCTACAGGGATTTTTTAATGACAAAAGATGCTATTGCCAAGGGCTCAAGAGCTCAATTCTACCAAATTCCTTCTACCCCTTCCTACATAAATATAGGTAGAATTTCTGTGGATTTTAAATGCATTGGAATAATCTGAGATACCGAAGAGCAGTTAAATTTTTACTTAGATATTCACTAGCTACCCTGCGTAAAAACATAGACAAAAGCCTACTTTAGTATTAATATTTCAAATCATACATTAGTTTTTATATCTGGAAATCCAGGTAATGCTGCAGAAAACTTAAAACTTAAGGGATTCAAGGACTGCCAGTTGGACAAGGGTATAAAGAATGTACAAATGATACATTATTCATACTAGTAAATTCTCATTGTTATTTCCTTGCCAATCCACTGAATGGAAATATACTACAAAGGAAAATAATTTTAAGGCTTTTTCCAGTAATTCTTCAAAGCTATCCCACTATTAATCACTGGTGTTCACGTCATCCAGCTAAGAATGCACAATATTCCAAAGTATTGCCAACATTTTTCTTTATTGATCAAACACTGGCATGGAATCACAGTATCTCATTCCCACAGCACCGTGAAAAAATACGAACTTCAGCTTCACTACCATCTGGATCACAGATCATCCCATAAAATGTGTTCAGGTTGACAGTAGGTTTTTGAAGTACTTATTCCATATTATGTTTCTGATACTGTTATATGTTGTGCCCTGTCACAAACCATTTTGAAAAGAATACCACTCCATTAATGTTTAAAAATAGTATAAAAAATACTATTTTCTCCTTAGACAATAATCTATGTCTAGTTAGGTATTTAGAGTGGATTTGCAGACATAAACAGTGATATTGTCATTCCCTAGCGCTCCCTCAGCGTGCTGGTTGCTGTCAATAGCCTGCAATTTCACCAGGAGCTGAAGGTGCTGAAGTTGTCAGCATCTTTTTGGGTGGAACTCAGTACCTCACAGCATTAGGCTCCCATTCAGAAAGCATGTCAGCAATGCCCAGAATGAATTGTGTGAACAGGGGTGGACCTGAAGAAGCCCTTAATCGATGCAAAATATGAATGCTATTACAAGGACATAGTTTGAAAGTGTAAACCGGTTTTGAGATGATAGTTCTTAATCTACACAAAGGGTGCTAATCTAAATGGATTTGTAGGATCAGATTCCTAATCCTGCCCACTACACTATTGGATGAGAGCCTAAAAACTCTTCTGCACGAGGAGTCCTATCACACACATAGAATGAGTAAGCCTGTTCATGCCTAAATAAAGCAAATATGACTTGATCCTCTGTAGCTCAGCACATTTCTGCTCGATCCTGTGAACCACTGAACTGAGTGATGTTAATTCCATTATATTCATTAAAAAATCAAAAACAAAGCTAAGAAAGAGTGCTCAGTCCTTCATGTAATTAGAAATGAATGAGAAAGATAGTTCAGCAGTGGGTTCTCTGCATTCAATTCAACCGTCCTGTTTACAGCCTGATGAATGGATTTTCATCTTTTTTGATGAAAATAATGAAAGCTTTATTTTCTGGGCCACACCTGGTCATGACCCACTACATCATACTAAAGCAGAATGATCATTCTGAGAGCTGGGTAAAGCTACAGAAGCTGAGTTATTGCCTTTTTTGTTGTCCAGTTTGTATCTCCCTCCCCAGTGTTCAGGACTTACACATCTCTGTTCTTTTTCATCCATCTTCTTATTAACTGCGTGCTTGTGTACTTATTACTACCTACAAAAATATTTTATCATATAGACTTACTTGTTACGTTTTGTATATTTTGAGAAGAAAAGTTTTGTGTGCTGTAAGTTTTAACAAGTGATTGTAGTAATAGCTTTTCCATGGGTGTCTTATATCTTATGAAAGCAGTAGAAATGTTACTTTGGTAAAGACAGCAGAGGACAGCCAGTAGACTATCCTTTTCATCCTGGTTTAAATGCTGTAGTGCAGCAGAATTCTGCTGATGGAAAGAGAAATCAGCGCTGGTTTCATAGTAGAGATTAATTATTATTTTAAGGTCATTCTCAATCTCTTCTACTAGTTTCACAGGCATGGACAGCACTACTAGATCCTCATATTTATGGGAGAGCTGTTTGTGAGGGAAACTCAGTCAGATTAGGACTACTCTTGCCACTGAAAGAAGATCATTCAGTCATCGTGCTCTTTCTTCCTGCAAACCATGGGCAGTGAAACGTCCTTGTACTACAAGTACCCAGTTATTGTAAATGTACTTTTAACATCTGCAATTTTAGTTGAGGCTAATATATGGCTTTAAGTAACTTAGAGAGATTAATGCTAATTGAATAGATGAGAAAAGTGTTATTCATTGCACAGACTGCTAATGCAGTTATCAGACTGAAGTTAGATTTGTTGTATCAGTTAATTCTTATGTGAATATTATGGTATTAACAATACTGCTTCGTGTTGAAACAGTGGAAAATTCTAAAGGCTTTTTGCAAATCTGTTCCATTTCTTTTTCCAAGGTTGTTAGCTTTGATTTGTAGTTTTTTATCTAATACCGAGTGAATTTTTTTTTGCAGGACAAAGTGCATTAATAGCTCAGGGCACTAGTATGAGTTATTTTAGGTAAATCTGCTCATAGAACATGTTTACAGCAGCTAAATAATATCATTTTTGTTTTCAAGGTTATTAAATCAGGTTCTAACTTGTAACGACACCATACAAAGAAAATGAGAAATATAATAAACTATATGATATTTTGGAAATTAATAAGCTTGAGAATCTGTCAAGCATTCAGTGTATAAAATAAACATTCATGCCTCACTTTGCAGATGTGAACTTGTTCATTTTAATGTATAGCAGGTTGCAACATCCAGAAGGAAAGAAGAAAAAACCAAAAAACCTCCCAGCAACACATTCCCTTTTCTGTAGTCACTCATCACTCATCCCTGCTATATCAGGGACAGAAAGTGAAGTGAGTGAAGTGTAAGAACCACCAAGTGACATCTGACATATATTCACTAAGATCTGCTGAAACAGCTGCAAAAATGAAAGCAGAATGGAAAAATTCACTCCAGAGAAATCACTATGGGGATTAACCGAGGGCTAACCAATTTGTATGCAAAGTTGTGCTAGCATGGCCGTGCTACTTTTAGGATGCCAGCTTGTATATCTTTGCAGTGCTGCATTCTGCCTTCAGGAGGTATCAGTCCTCTCGGAAAGCCTGAGCTTTTTCATCTAGTCCAGCTCGACTTAAATCCAGCCCAGTGGTGTGCCTCCCCACAGTGAATTCCTCTGGATTCATTGAACATTACAATGATTGTGGGGCAGTCTGCAGTCCCACATGCCACACAGCAGCCCTGTGTGGGGACATAACAGCTTATTTGGAAGAAACTTCATCAAAATGGGATTTTGATGTATTACGGTAAAATATTATCTAAAATTCTGTGAACAATAGAATTGGGTCAACCCAGCACTTTGCTTGAGATGGAAACCATTCATCCACTGAGATATTTCACCAGGGAAGCATGTTGTGCTCTTGGGGCTGTGCCTGTTAGTCTGTGTAGCTGACTTGTCTGGCTCTAGTCTAGGCTTTCCTACCTGGTGCTCTGTTAACAGAATTTCAGAATCATACATTTTGTCCATTCAAAGTAAGTTAAGTTTACCTTCATCTAAATTACACTGCAAAATACTTATATTCCAGCCTACTAAATTCTCCTGATATTCACATCAGCTGAAAAATAAGTGCTTCTGCAGTTATGGAAAAGTCTGTGTTAATACATTATCTCTTATGGAGATTATATACTTTCTATTCCAAAAGAAAACGAGGAGGCTGGTAAGCACCAGCTACTAAAAATAACCGTCTAAGGAAGCAGGTTTCACTGACTTGCACCCAACTCAAGAAACTTGTCTCGAGGGAATTTCAATATTTGTGTTAATTCTTTTGTAGAGCTTGGACTAATGGAGGAGTTTTGTAAAACTGGGAAAAGCAAGTGATTATAGTTCCACCTTAATGGGAATGGGATATAACATAGTCATTGCCACATCATGTCCTGTGGCAAATTAAATTTGAAGTTCTTACCAGTAAATCCCCAGTTGCTTAAAAAGGGGACTAGAACCATCCAAGTCAGAAGAGATCTGTTAGCTTGACTTTGATAATTAATAGAGAACTAAAGGTGATTGTATTTCTATCCATTAATTGAAATCATTCAGCACTGTTTATGGCAGATAGAATTTGACAAGCTAATTGGAGCTTTTTTTTTAAATAAGATTACACACTTAGTTGCTGAAAGTAATAGTGTTGATGTAAAATGCCTCACAGAAAATTGAGTGTATGATGTGGTACAACACAACATGTTGATTAAAAGACTGGAATGTAAAATCAACAAGGAACGGAAGGTAGAGCTGTTTGGCGCCCCAGGGGCTGAAGGCGAGAACACTATCTTAGAATAAGTGCTCAGCTTCGTGATTCAGCATATGTGCACGGAACTCAGAGGAGCCAACTACATGATGCCATTTAAAATCTGACCTTTGAAAGAGTAGGTGAGAAACCTTGCTTTCACTGACACTACGAAAAGTTTGGAATTTATTTATTTACAGCTGTAAAATAAGGACAGAATGTTACCCAGTGCGCATTTACAGAATATAATATGAACGTTCAGCGAGGAGGGCTCACATCAAACCAGCTGGCAAATTTTAATTAACTGGAATCACACTGGCCCTCCAAATTAGGATAATATTAAAATGCATTGGTTCTCTGCAAGTCAGGAGGGGGATGCTTCCAAATAAAGGTCTGCTCATCAAAGGAGTGCCCAAAGGGACAGCTGCCTCACCAGCAAATGGAGGTTTATTGTGATAACCACCTCTGTTATCCTACACACTCAGTGAAATCCTGCAGACCTGACTTTGTCTGTGGTGCTGTGAATCTTGCTGGTTTGGAATCAAAGAGTGAGTGGACAATTAAAAAAAATTGGTGTCCTGGTGCCCCCTTTCTCACAATACCTAGAAAGCGCTTTAGTCCGGGATATGGATTTGAACCCACCTCTCAAGAGCACCTTTGTGAGAAAAAACACTCTTTTGCCAAAAAAAAGCCTTGCCTAGTATTTAAAGCTCTGTAGTAGGAGGCATAGATTAAAACTCAATAAGGCTGAGAAACATGGTGAACCTGCGTCCCTGCGACGTGCACGGTGGCAGTAGCCACTGAGTTACTGAAAGGAAAGTAGGAGCAACTGCTCTTCCAGTTCTCATTTAAATGTATGGGCAGTTAAACAAAGAGATTCTAGGCCCTAAGAAAACTTTATTTTTATGAAAATATTTTCAGCTGCGAACACACCTATCTGACGTGCTATATACAGGCAGAGAGGAAATGTTACGTGACTCTGGATTTACCTCCGAGCTATCTATGGCAATTTATTTCTCAGAATATGCACTCCTGAGAATCCAAATTGCATGTAGCAGTTCTTCTTATGTATCATGCAGGGGAGCCTTTGCACTTAAGTCAGGGCTGTAAAGACCACCAGATGACAGAACATTTAAATAAGGTGCTACAATTCTCAGTTCCATTATGGATCTTCTCCTAAAAATAATACTCTGTCTGATTAGCAGGTCATTTTGAATTACATCACAATATGACCATGAAGATCAGGCATCGTGTACTTATTAAAGCTGACATCTGAAGGTTTTTCTAAAAATAAGCTCCCACTTTGCAGAGAGGATTTCTCAATCACCTTAATCTTTTGTGGTATTTGGGGATAAAAAGACACTCCAATGACTGGAAAAAATCCAAAAGGATGTCTGGAAAATTGCAAAAAAGTCATATGATTCATGAATTGGCCATTCATTCAGGAGATTATCCTATCATACTTTCTAGCTGAGGGCTGAAGGAAACAGGCACCGTGTCATTCAACTTTCAGGCTCTTTGTCTCCGTGTATTAGAACCCTCCCTGGTGCATCAGGAGGTGTCCTCCTACCACGTGAATCACCCAGAGCACAAGCATAAAGGATGTGCCTGCCCTGCAGGGAGCCCCCTCCGCTGCTGGCTTAGTGGTTTGAGTACTTAGTAAACAGAAAATCTGGGATTAATTATCTTCTTAAGCTGGTGGTGGCCTAATCACATCTCCTCCTCTGAGAGGCTATGAGGATGAGATGTTCTCTACGCGACCTATTAAAGAGATATTGGTGTTTAGTAGCAAATCCCAGTTTCACTGGATGAGAGGAAGGAAGCATTGGCCCCCTCAGTCTAGTTAGCATTGCTCAGTGTGGACACGGGAACGCTAAACCCCGACTTGCGTATTTCTTGCTAGAGTTCAGTGGAAACTACCAACGTCAAACGAGGATTTCCCAACTCTGTCTGCTCTCTTCAGTGCCCTAACAAGTAGATAGTAGAATCATGTTCCTGTTTTTTTTTCCTCTCATATAATCTTGCATCCTTTGCACAGTGGCACGTATTTAACAGGAGAGGCTTTGGATATTTCTGTAGCTTCAGTAGTTTCGTATTGTAAAGGATTTGTATTGTAGGTGTACAATGGGAATTCCCTGAAACAACCTATGTACTGGGCCCCTTCTAGTTTTGCTGGAGAAACACTTAGTCTCCTGACTGTTCTGCTGGGAGCCTGGCAATCTGCCCAGTCCAGAGTGGTTCTGGACAGAAGCAGTGCCCTGGGCATCTGAAGGGCTCCTAAAAGGAGACAATGGTAAGTTTAGGTGCTGCCAGCGCCTAGATTGAAGCTTGATGTTTTTGTTTTCTTCAGCTGTAGTATCAGGCAGAGTCATGAGTCATGATATCAGACAGAGGCAGAGCAAAGTGTGCTTAATTCATCATTCAGGCTGATGAGTATTTAATTAGCTTAATTATGTTTACAAAACTGGGGAAATAACTTTGTTGTTTCTCAGATGAGGAAACTGGTGCATAAGGAAAAGAAGGAGTTCTTTTAATATCAGTGTTCCCTGCTCCCTAGCTCAAGTCAGAAGGTCAAATGTATTTTTCCCTGATTTTCTGGACAGGGTTTTAGTGAAAATTAAATAATGAAATTATACATTGAAGTTTGCCAAGAGGCATAGAAATGCGTACCTAGTAGAGGCTTCCTGCACCACCGAGACCTATCTTACCTGAAGGCTGTATTTTAGAATTATTTTTCTGGAACAGTGCCCACAGTATTCCAGATGAGATTTTCACTTGTTTTAATACTTCTCCATCAATGCTTGAAATACTAAATCTGTTTGGAAACCTTATAAACTGCTAGTCCTCAATGCCATTAATGTATTTGAATCTCTTCTGTGTTGCAAATCCTAATAGGCCTAATCCTAATAGGCTCATAGCAGAAATTCTTATTAATATCTTTTTCTCTAAGTTTAAGTTTCATACTATTTTCCATTTCACTACTATTTTTCTAAGCCTCACAATCATTCTTCATGTATAATAAGCTATTCTCTCCTTTCCTCATAATTCCCCTCAACTCCACTGTCAGAAAATTTTGCTAACACATAGCCAAAGTCATTAAGGAAATAGAGATCACTTAAGGGAAATATTAATTAAAAATCTGATTGAAGTGCATCTCTAAAGTTAGTTTAAGATGGTGTAGGATAAATAATTATCTCTTTAACCTCTTGCCACTCACCAGATTATGTCCAACTTGTGGGATGGATTTAATCAGGATGGTTACAACCATATCTTGGAATCTTGAAATGAGCTACACATAATTAATATTACAGGACCTCCATACTGCTGTTCAGGTGGGTGCATTTGGGTGCTTCTTGTTTGAGAAAAAAAAAAAAGCAAAGCCAAATGCAACAGTATATACCAGATTACTACTATGTTAAAAAACACATATAACTACAAACTCAGAAGAAGAAAAAAATGTTGATCCTAAAGTGCTGGCAATTTAATAAGAAGCAAAACTGGGTTAGACGAAAGTCTGGAAAAGTAGTGTCATAACTGCTGCATGACAGAATCATTCTTAAAAAACCAAGCCAATAATGAACTCATCTGCCTAAATATCAACTCACCGCTTATGCTACTGAAGAGGTGTTTCAAGGAGCGCTGGAAGAAGCTGATGGAATGCTTCTGAGAGACCAAATTTTCATTTATCCAATATTTTGAAGAGAGGTGCAAACGTGATTTAGGTATATAACTTTCATTTAAGATGGACTGATATTTTCTCACCAAAACTACTCAATTTTCCTAACTTCTTGTTGATGAACACTTTACTGAACTTTAATCATGTAGGTAGAGTTAATTGAGTTCCTACAGGGCCTGCCAAGCAGGGAGATTGGCAATAGAAATGCGTATCCCTGATGTTTTCACAGGGGTTTGGGTTTCGATGGCCCAGAGGTCTGAAGCAGATCCGGCCAGGCTGTGTGCAAGTGCTGGAGAGAGATAAAACCTGACCACAGCTGCTAATATCTTGACTTCAAAGAGGAAATTGGAAAGGTGTGTCTCACCAATGCAGGCAGGTTAGATTGCAAACTGCTGCCAGCTTGGGTTCATCTTCAGTTGTAATCTGCAGCAGGTCAGAAGTAGCTCTGCATTAAGGTCCAGCCTCTCTGCTTGGTGTGGAAATGAGGAGTAGGTGGACACATGAGGAGAAAGAGACTCTGTCACCTCTGCCTGTGAGCAACCATTCTGAAAGCCCAAACCCCCAGACGGGCTCAGTCAGGGAACAAAAGATTGAGGGAGTCCAGCTGGCTCGCCATGCATGGTGTTCTCAAACACCACAGACACAGTTTCCAATAGGGATTTTTCCTGGAATTTCTGGTTGCAGGTCACTGGAATGAAATTAAAGTTACAAAATATTGGAATTTCCCATTCTTACTCACATTGTGAGTCAAAAGCAGATCCCAAAAATAATTTACAGCTAGAAAGAAACCTCTTTTGCAGTATTTGTTAATAAAAGATGACCTTCCTCACCCCCTCACCCCCTCAGAATGCTGTTAAATAAAAATGCTACACAGACACCTGGAGCTGAAAGATTAATGAGAGTTAGGGCCTCACGGTAACATCCGCATAGTGTCTTTTGACCAAGCTCAGCCTAGAAATGGCATTGCCTCATGGTCAGATACTAGATTGCTGGTAGACCACCTACTTCTTAGCAGTCTTGGCTCTCTTATTCTCTAGTTCTGTAGTCACATAACATTAGGTTTGCTGCCATTTTCTCACACCTTTGTTCTTTTTTAAGATGTTCAATTTAACAACATCAACCTTCACATTCAGTCACCCTTATGTAAGATCAATCCCCATTCCTTCTCTCCTGGACATCCCTCTCTTGTTTTCAGTGTTTCTTATTTCTCTGAACCAAAAATGGGGGGGGGGAGTTGTTGGTAGCATAATGTGAAAAACATAACACAACAGAATATGTATTTTAATATCAACGTTTAGAAATAATATAGAAGTAAAATAAATGAGGTTGTTTGGCAATGTTGTGAGGTAACCTGTTTGAGGATATTACCCTGTTAAACGTGTGCCAGCCTGAACACCATTCAAAACAGGGAGAATGGATTGAGTGACCCTATGGCAGGACTCGGCACTAAGCCTCTTGGGGCCATAAAAGTGGACAACACTTAGATATGTTTATAGAGGATTTTCTTTTCATTTACCTTCATATGGGCTAAAAAGATAGGTAAGATCTCAAGAACCTGTCTATTGTGTAATATGATTTAAAAAAATCAGAATATATTTTTAATTATTTTCAATTTTTACGTTAAACAACTTTGCAAGCATTTTCTGGTATTTTTCTAATACCTTCTCAACCCCTTGAGAATCCTCAAGATTCAGAATTCTGAGAAGATCCACTTTGTATAAATGCATCCTGCAATGAACCTCCCTAGTGAGGAAGGCTGGTTGTGGGAAGGTGGGCACTAGGGACTGTTGCAAATAACTTTGTTATGCCTGTAGGTCATCAGGAGTCTTCTGACAGAGTAGCTTTTTTAAAAAGCCAAAATTCTCTAAAACTGAGTTGTTTTGTGCAAATACTAACAATTACCTGCTTCTGACACAGTACAAGCTCCTTTGCCTGATTAATGTCTGTCTGTGATTATTACTCAAGCACTCATGTGAGTAACCTGAGGTATGCAAATGAGCAGAAGGTGATCCGTTGGACTTCTCCTTCTTGGAGTGTCTGTTTTTATTTGTCTTTTTTCTTGTTTCACAAATCTTCAAGTCTCCTGTTGTAAGCCTGGGTTTTCTGGTAAATGTTTTTTGAAACACCAGATGTTGCAGGAATCTGGACACTTCCTTGTGATCTCAGAGACATGGGTACAGGTCCTCTGCTGCAGCTCAAAAGACCTGATACCTGAACTTGTGTGTCTTCCTTCCCAGCAGAGTGGCCTGGACTTGGAGTTTCCCATGACAGAAATGCATGTTCCCTTCGGACGTTTCCTTCTTCATAAATCTTGCCAAAACTGGTGCTCTCCTGATAAATTTTGATGACAGAGTTTTCTAAACTGGCTCTACCTGTGATCACTGATTTGAGATGAAGGTGTGATTACTTTTACAGTTTGGGAGAAGAAGCACTGAGACTGTTCCTGTTTCGTTTTGAAAAGTAAATGTGAGTCTTTTAGGAAGTCTCTGGTTTGAAATTCTAAAAAGATTTAAAAAATCTTTTGATTTTCAAAAATGTGATTGGTTTGAAACCTCTAAAAAGAAAACTAATAAGAAAATACTCGGGTGGTAAGCCCTTCTTAATCAACGAAGCACAGATGATGGCAGCACTGAAGGGTGGATGGTGTGTGGCCAGTTAGTTACATACGCACGTAAGTTGTCTAATCACTAGAGCCATGGCTGTGGGTAGCTTAGTTCCTGTAACTTGCATACTTATATTTGCTTCATATTGCATCTTCTCATCACGAAATCTAAGTCAAAAATATAGAATCATTCTATCTATATCAAAAATTATTTTCCCCGGCACAGAATGTTTTACCAAAGCACCTTCAGATATTTAACAAACATCAGTCAGAGGAATCTACTTACGCTGTGAATTTTCCTTCATTTGCTCTTCCTACACTTTTTATGCATAGCATATTTATTTGAATTTATTTGTCTAGTGACCTTTCTCCAGGTTGAAATGGCTACTGCAAATACTTGGCCTTTAAAATGTGCCTATTTGTTTTGACTGAACAACCACCTCAATCTTGATGGTTTTCCCTGCTGTGATTTGAAACTGACCTTCCATACCCATTTTAAAAATCTGCATTTCTACACCTGTTCTTGCCACACACCTTCACTCTCATTTTAGAAAGAATAAAAGCAAAACTAATTTTGTGAAATAATGCTTCTCTCTCCCTGTTCTTAACATTTTTATTTTTTTTTTGTCCTCATGGTAAACATAACTGTGTTTCCATTGCCTTTTGGACTGAGATGCAAGTCAGTACCAAAGCTGCAAACAGAATGCAGAAAACCTATACATTGTTTCCTTGGTGTTGCAGCCAGAAAAAATAAATAAATCAGTAACTGACTTAACAGTCATAACATAAACTGCACTTAGGTTGGTAATCACATCACTTAAACTCTGAACTCTAAACAGTAAGGATACAAGCGTAAACTTTAAATATAAAACTTTTAAAATATGTTTTCTGGGTCTCTCTGTCTCATTGAGACCTTTTCTAAGTTCTTTAAAAGATTTCAGACAAGAGACTGTAATTGGATTTCCAGACCTGTCTTTATTGCTTGAGCTAGAAGGAAACGTCCAGAGTGAAACGGTCTAACTTCGTGCCAGGATGGATTCATAACTAATATGAACTGGCGCTGCTTTTTGCTCCCCTAGGGAAAAGGGCCCTCTCACATTTACACATTTAAAAGGAGTCTGATATTCAGTCTTTAGAGATGTAACAAGAAAAGTATTAGCATTAATTGCATTCTGATCTGCAACAATTACGTACGTGCCTATTCAGAATTATTTTTTTTTTAAAGTGGAGCAAGACTAAGAGTGAAATGAGTATTAAAGGCTTTTAAAAATGTGTAAATTTTTGTTGTTGTTGTTTTTAACATGACCTCTTTCTAAGCTAGAAATGTCCTTTCCAAAAGCTTACTCAGTCTGACATTCTGGTACTTTATTTTTTAGCAAACCTGCTGCTGTTTCAAAGTAGCAGAAATCTGTCTCCTTCTTTTTCCATCAGAGGTTTCCTAAGAGTTTCCTAAGACCTAGGAATTCATTTTGGATGGAAAAGACACCACCAGCTCTGTTACCAAAAAAAAAAAAAAAAAAAGAAAAATATCTTGGTTTAGATGCATCTATCTTTGACGTCTTGAAATTGAAAACACCTGGGAAATGTTAAATGCATGTATAAACGTTCTTTTCTATGTGTACAAAATAAATTACTTCCTTTTTTCCAGTAGACTAGACTGATACATATGAGTGATTCATTATAATGCACTATTGAATGTCTATAGGTTTCTTCCTATATTGAGAACAAAGCATTGTTTCGGGCTGAGCTTATATTTCTAGCTCAGGAAGTTTCTAGTACATCCACTATAGGACAATACCCTGAAGGGGAAAGGCTCTGATACTCTGGGCACTCTGTAGAACTGGACACCTGAATGGATTCCAAAATATGGCAGTGGAGTCCTATGTCAGTGGCTTCATGTTCAAACTGTTTGCTAATATGGGAATTTCCCCATTCAGCCTCTCACCAAATCCTTCAAGGATTGGTCAGGTGGTATTTTTGGCTCAGAGTCATAGAATCATCATGGAATCATAGAATGATTTAGGTTGGGAGGGACCTTAAAGATCATCTAGTTCCAACCTCGCTGCCACGGACACTATCATGAGAGCATGAAACAGAAACACCTCTGAGTTTAAAGTGTTGGTAAGCATGATTAGTATAATCAGTTTAACAGTATGTTAAACCAATTCTGTGGATGGAATAAATGTCAGAGGAAAATCTAATTTACTTTCTCAAATTGGTCTGTTACACTAACCAGATAAACCTGCAGACAAAAGTAAATGCATGTTTTAATTCTCATTATACCTGGGGATACAACTTTATACTAGATGGTGCCAATTTTATATGACTGTAAATACCCTTTGAGATTATGGATGGGCATAATTTGGGTTTCCAATCTATTTTTTAACATATTCTTTATGCCTTGTTTCATTTCCATCCTTAGGTTAAGAATATAATTTGTTACCCTGAAAAACCTTAAGAAAGACATACTGTAATTTTGGCAGAGAAATGTGGCATAAATGCTGGAGAGATAATGAAAGGCTGTTCCCACAGGTTTCTAGCCCACATCAATTTGCACAACCTTTCACTAATTCAAGTAAACCTCAAATAAGCCCACTTTTTCACATTAAATGTAGACTTAAAACCTCCTTAGAATTGCCTAAAAAATATTCTGGAAACTAATACTACATGATCCTCCATTTGAGGTGCTTAATTGTACTGACCAATATCCAGGGATATGACTTTTAATCTGTTCTGCTTCAAGTCAAACCTAACTACAGTGAGAGTATTGCATTCGCAACAACTTGAAGTTAGCTTGGTACGTTAAAAATATCTTCAGACTTCCTTCCTTTCCACCTGCAGCTATGGACCTGATTATAGCATCCTTAAATCCTGTCTGAATCTGTTAATTTTGCCAAAAGAACTGATTATGAAGTAATATCGAGTCACACTGTATATCTAGGGAAACTAAAACATAATTGCATTTAGGTGCTGACCCCTTGGTGAAAGAATGAGGTCATATGTAACATGTTAATGGTATCAAAACTTCACAGCGCTAACAGAAACAGAATTGGCAGTCAGATATTTTTTTCCCCTTAAATCAAGGTGTTCAAATGACTTGAAAATGCATTTGCTCCTCTTCGGGACATACCTGAATTGTGCCTGAAAACCTGTTGCACTGGGAAAGAGAAACTTTGCTGGGATGTGACAATCTTTGGATAATTTACCTAATTTGAGCATAAATTTACAAGTGAGCTCCCTGATGCCTTTCACAATGTTTTGCTCTAACTGCATTTGTAATCTGTGTATTATTTTCTAACTTTGCCTAGTGAAAAGTCACTTTGCATCGTAGGATAATTTAACCTGTGGAGAATGAATGCTTCTGGGGACGGTTGCAGCAAGGTGCCACGTACAGAGACACGCTGACTGCTGACGCTAAGGGGTTTGGTATCAGGTCTCAGCTTCACTGCCCTGTTTCTAGTTGCCCAAAAGGAGATCCCATTCCAAAAGGCAAGTAAAGGAAAAATGAGGATGCTCGTGACTCAGCAGATAATAGCGTATGTTGTAGGAATTCCTGGCTGAGGAAACCGAAACCCGTACAGTCTTTGTGATGCCCTTGAACTGGAAGAAAAAAGGAGAAGGACATGTATCAGTACGAAGCCCCGCATTTCCAACACTGGGCCTATGAGCTGAAACTCCCTCGGCAGGAACAGGTTTGTTTGATATAAGTGAGAGAAGGGTTATGACTCCTCAGCTTCCATACCAGCATTTGCTCTCCCATATTTGAAGATATTTTATTCTAGTTGCAGTGTTGTATTGTACTCTGCCAGGTTTTGTAATTCAATCCTCAAAGATTTTTGGGTCCGTAATGGAGAATTGTAAGACTACAGAAAATTAATTTCCTGGCTAATCAAGAGTTTTGCGGGGAATGTTTTACCTACTTATAGGACAAGGCTTGCCTTTCCATCCATCACCGTTAAAAGAAAGTCCCGGTCCTCCCCAGGTTCACTGTTTGCTATTCAAAACAGGACTGTACTTTTTGGGACTGAGTGAACTTTTTGTCCTCTTTTGCTTCTTGTGTACTCAGAAATCATCCTTGAACAAATCTCCCCGAGGAAGAGGCCCATACGAGAGCAACCTGAAACTGAACCCTGGAATGAAATGACATTTAAAATTAAATTACGTATTTGTTTATAGAAAGGTTGACTGATTAAATGCCTTAGGACTGCCAAGGTTCCCCTGTGTTGCTAAAAGGATTTTTTAAAAATATTGCGGTTGTGTAACATCTGTTTGCTCCTGTTTGTTGGTGTCCAGCCTGGTCTGCCAGGAGAGGCCTCCCCAACCTCCTGCAGCCGGTGCTGCCCCTCTGACTTCATCTGCTCCTGTCGTGATTGGGGACCCCCCCCCCGCCCACCCCGTTCCAAATAAAAGCGCAAAGCGGTGAGCGTGGCGTCGGAAGGAGCGTGACTGCTGGTGACAGACGTGGCACCAGAGAAATCTGTGTTGGTTTTGGCTGCAGCCACTTCCAGGCAGGAAAACAAGAGCTTGTTTTCTTCCTTCATCTCACAACCCCCGGCTTTCAGGGCAGGAATTTCTTTATACTTTGAATGGGTGGAAAAGCTATAATCAAATGCCTGTGGCAGGTAGACAGGAAGTTTGCAATAGGCTATCAAAGCAGAAGCAGCAAGAAAAAGACCTTAAGGTTTAAAGAAAAACAAAACTTTTTCAAAATGTGTTTTAAAGAGCAGCACCTATTGTAGCTCAATCAGCACTCTCCGGGTTGATGGCTCTGCGGCCGTCCCCGCTGTCGGGAGAGGAATGAGAAGTCAGAAAGAGAGATTAGCTATGTCTGTCATGTGAAATACCAGGAAGAAATTGCTTTGTGTTCTCAAACCACAATGTCAAATATTTGTTAAAATGAAAATCCCAGAAAAAGTGAATACAGGACTTGATTCTTCTTAGGTGATCTACTTTAAAGTCTTCTAAGCACGCCTAACAGTTTGTAACTGTTAAACCCGGAGTGAGTCAGAATAGGACATGCACTTTTAATGGAAATGCACAAATTCAACTTCAGTTCTGATTGAAAGTTGCTGTTAGGGTCTTGCCTTATGTTTATTTTAATTACTATTTTCTTCCCTTAGAAAGGTCCTAACTTTTCTGTCAAGCAAAATAAGAGGTAGTAAACTCCAGTACAGAAAGAAAAAAGAAAAGAAAAGAAGAAAAGCAGTTGGGAGCATGTGGGTGAAAGTGAATGTTTCTGCATGTGCTTCTATATGACTTTGAGCAGGGACCCAAGGCCTGGCTTGGTGCTGTTTTATGTCAGCATCCACAAAGAGAACCCTCTGGAGGAGAAAGAAGTTCTGCATCATCTGCTCTCTCAGCTCTTCATGAAGCACACTAGTGAGTTATTGGCTCTTCTGTAATCCCTCCAAAAGCCTACTAAAATAAGAAAAGACCAAAAAAGAAACTTAGTCTTCATTAGACACTAAGTACTGTAGGATGATGCTTTTTTTATCGTGTACCTTATGCATCATGGTGGAGGCCTCTTCTATGACTGAAGGTCTGTAAGACTCTGCTGAAAGAAAATAATGCTGCCATAGGCATTTTGGGTTACGAGCATTTCTAATGGCAAATTTCTTGTGATTTTTTTTTTTTTTTTAAAGTCAAATTCCAGTTGTGTGAGCGTATAGTTTTGAAACCTGGAAAGAAGAACCTGTGAGTTATTTAAATGTGAGCTGCCATTTTTCATTAAAGAATGGGAAAACTTCTAAAAGTAACTTAAGCATTTTAAATAGAAGGTAACACCTGCGTCCTGTTCTGTATAGACTGGTTCATCATACCCTCATAAGGCTAATCTCATAAGACCTAGGTCTGAAATTATGGCTATGATTTGTATTATGTGCCTTAAAGCTCTAAAATAGATTACAACCAGGCCAGCTGTCCAAGTTTCTATGTAAACAAAAATATAACAGCATCCTTACTTAAATGGGAGCCCAAATTTCTCATCTAACCCTTAACAATCCTCTGGATACTTATTTTTTAATTTCTGTCTCTCCTTGAAATATTAATCACTAACTATAAGTGGGAGTGAGAGGGGGCTCTGTTTGTTGCAGACACATAGTCCAGTAGTGCTAATACTTACAGGTGTGTTTGAACTTGTTGGTGTAAGTAATCCCCCCAGAGTCATCACCAGGGACAGGAATATGCTAACGGCGGTAAACGGAGAGCCAATGTATTTTCACAAAATATCTTCCCTCTCTGATTTGAATATATTTTTTAAAAATGCACTTCATGCTTTTACATTGAGAACCACTTTTACAAGTTTAAATATTCACAACTGTAAATATAGTACTCAATTAGAAAAGTAAGAATCATGACCCCAACTTTCATGAAGAATTAACCCACTCAGCCTGAAATCTTTCACTTACTTTATACCAGTGAGTGTCTCTGAAACCTTTACTTAAGATAAAAAATAAAAATAAAAAAAAGCTCTGCAATACCTTTTCTTCCAATGCAGGAAAACAGATATTCAGTAGATACCTGAATCTTCCTTCAAGTTGATACTCTAAAGTGGTTATTTTCAGCAAGTTTTCCTGTCTGCTTGTTTGCCTTTATTGCTCTACAGGGATAAACTGGTTTACTTTTAGTACCTTTTATAATTGTTTAGTCTGAGTTCCTATGAAGTGATTCAGCCTTAAGGAAACCGATTAAAACCAATGGGGTTTTTAAATTTTTTTATTATTTTTTTTTTTCACAAAGCTTCCGAAAAGTCTTGTTGACCAGGAAATTTCTGAAGGGTTGGGTAAGGTTATGAAATCAATAGCCTAAAGAGGAAACTGCTGCTGGCAATTCTGGGTATATTGAGCAATTGCATTTTCGAGTAATCCTTGTTTGGTTTTAGTTTTTATGGTAATCTTTCATGAGGCTTCACGTGGCCGGTGTTTCTTGTGTAGGGGCAAAACCTGGCTAAGAGATTTATTTCCATTTTTAAAATCCTTTTTTTCTTTTGGGACTGGAAAGTAAATAGTAATTACTTGTCTCAGCATAATGATGCAGGAGTTCAATAGTAAAAGTAGGGAAGTGCAGAGTACTCGTGTGCATGGATATCGGGAATATATGCAATTTTAGTCAGTAGTGATGGGAATTTGGAAAACACTTTTCATTTTTCTCACATCCTTTTCCTTTCACAACGTTCCTTTGGGACTTGTTCAAAAAGAACTCCAGGCAAAATTTCCCTGAAGTCCCTCTCAACATTTCAGTTTGGGTTAAAGTTTGTGCTTGGCACCAAGTCCAAGACCGATAATGAATACTAGCATGGACTGCTCAGTACACACCGCTATTTATCAAGGTTACAAAGTCAGCCAGCCTCCAATATAACAGAAATCTGGGATTATACTTTTATCTACCAGTTTCAAATAATTTAAATTGTTTAAAAAGAACTAATTCTAATAGAATTTAAGCATTGAATAATTATTTTATTATTCGTGGATGTGATCTCAACTAAAGATAATCAGGAAGATATAGACAAAAAGATACTTTAAATTCCCATATCAGTAGAAGCTGTTCTTCAGAATTTGTAAGCTTTTGAATAAAGAAAATCAAGTCATCTTAAATGAAAAATTAGACTTCATAAGGGCTATGTCCATCACTACAATCTTTCAAAAGCTCTTTTAGCTTATAAAACAGAGAAAATGCATGGCTAAATTCTCTGTGTGGCTTTGAAAATGTTACCTCGTAGCTTAGAAAGCAATGGAATGTGATGGCGTTTCCATATGGAAAAATTCTGTCACTGGTGAGGCCTTGCATCATTCATCACTTTCTTTTCTTCTGTGGAAAACAAGAAGAAGTAAGGAGGGTTGATTGGTCTGAATAGGAAGAAAGGATAAGTGTAATGCCCCAATTAAGAAAGAGGTGGGACATATACTGATATAATATGTACTGTCTATTTAATATGTACTGTCTAATAAATGTGTGCAGCCAAACTCAGTCCCAGCAGCAAGCAAAATGTTTTTAAATTTAAGCAAAAGAAATAGGTTAGAAATCACACTCAGTGACTCAAAAGAAAATATAACGCCATTAAAAAGCGAATTATCACTGGAAGAATTACACTAACCGATGAAACACAGCTCTTGCAAGTGAGAAAATCCATCAGCCAGGATGACAGCCCAAACAATAATGCTTTCTGCCTGAGTAGGACTTATCTCTAATTGGGGTCTAGTTTCTCTTGAATTCCATTCAAGGCAGAAGTCAGAAAATTTGGTAACTTGAACTCCCATTTTGGAGGTCAATGACATATCTTATCACCATCATGACAACTGCCTGAAAATGTCTTTCTCGGCCTGCAGTCCTGTAGGTAAGCATTTCTGAACTGTGCTTCTGTCAAAACTTTTTCTCATTCTCTTCCTGGGAAAGGTATGTATTCTTTATTCCTTGGGGTTTATCTAACTAGTGATTAATGCCCAGGGGGAAAAAAAATAATCCCACAACTGATATTTCATACTGATGTCTCTGCCACTTATTTAATTATTAAAATAATTTGAAACACAACTTAAAAAAAATTTCCAGGAGCCTTGTCAAACATGCTCTGACCCCTGCAAGTCACTAGTAAGCATTGCAGCAGAGCCTCTTGCACAGTCCTGTTTTCAAATTTTTTAAAATGTGGCTGTGTTTGTCTCTGAAATGTCATAACAGGATCTTCTGAAGCCTGGAAGGTTTGAACTGAGGCCGTCCAGAGGACGGGGGCTGCACACCGGCCATACAGCAGTGCCAGGCACCGTTGGTGGACTTAGCTGAATGGTGGTGTGGGCAGGCACGGCTTCCTTTAACAAATCCATTCTTGTTGTACACACAAAAGGACTGGTGATGCCGTGGAACTTGGTGAAGAAAAGGTCCTTTCCTCTGCATACGCTCTTTCTGGTTGCTCTACCAATGCTTGCAACTCCCATGGAAACCAACAGGAGTTGCCCATTAGCTCAAGGAGCAGTGAGGGACTATTTAGGGACTTATTTTTATCTTACTTCATTTATCCCTGCTTGAAAACAGGCCCTTATCACATCACGCTTTGAGAACACTTTAACAGATAAATGCAGAAGAATCCAGGGAGAATCTGTCGGTGGAGACATGTTGTTAAGGACGGCACAAAGTATTTATTTGTGCCTCTTTGCTGAGTGAAAGGATTTACAGGATTAATCAGTGCCTGCCAGCCTCTGAGGCCTGTTCTTCTCTGCTCAACTCCCACGCCAGTTTCTATTACACGTGTTTTCTATCATATCCTCTTTCCTGTAAGTGGCCATTTCTTTAAACTCTTTAGCATTCCTCATTGTATAAGCTGCACATTATGCAAGAGACAGTCAAAACTGATCTCTGTATCTTCATATACGGGAGAGACTTACCAATACAGAGTGCATCAGTGCTATTATTTTCTGGTGAGACATCAGTTTTTTTATGACAATCATCATTTTTCAAAGAGGAACTCAGAGAATGAAGGAGAGGGAATGAAACTACAGTTTATCAGTCTGCTGCTAATGATTTAATCTCATAAAATTTATAAAGTGGGGAAACTTCTTATCAAGCTTTCTAGATGCAAAACATGAGAACAAAACTTTTGCTAAAGATGAGAGGTAATTTTGGCAGAGCCTAGAGTAGAAAGAAAATTTTACCAGGCACTGGAGTGTCTTTTCCCTTTTTTTGAGGTATCTGGAGTGAGGTCACTGGCAGTGTTCACCGTGTTCTCAACTACAGGGGTTTTTCTGTCATTTTTATGGGTGAGGAATTGTGTAGAAAACTGCCATTATCTGAAAACTAAACAGATCGTCATTATTGCTTTTAAAGCTGTCTGCTGTGTAAGCCATTGTCATAATCCACCTGTATGTCAAATTCAGGGATTGCGTTAGAATTTCTTTAGATATGTGGAGATGGCAGAGACTGTGCAAAAATCTCTTTACATTGCCAAAGCAAATAAATGAAGGGAAATCCCCGAGGGTAAGGGGTGAATGGAACAGATGTGATAGCTTTACTTCACATTCTCTCTGCCTCATACATAGGTGCCACCTAAGAGGTACAGTTTGACTGTTGTTATGGTTCACCAATAGTCAGCAATAGAAAAGTCTCTTTTAGTATGTGGGCAGCTGAATTTAAGTCATATCAACCCTAGGGCTGCTGCAAATTATTCAAGATGCTGAACTCAGGGTAATTTATAAAGCTCCTTTTGAGTTCAGGCATACAGATCAAGTGTAATGTCACTTGAAAAGAGAATTGCAGTTTCATCCTTGTAATCTTGCTCTTCTACCCTTTCCACCCTAATAAAGTGGGTTTTTTTCTTCTGCAAAACACAAAAGAGGAGGAAAGAAAAAAGAAGTTGCCAACTGGCTGATTTCCAATTTACATGGTTATAACTGAATACAGGATCAGCCCAGTATTTGGCTTTATTTAGAAACACAGGCCCTTGTCCAGACCCCATTAAGACTGATGAAAAATGCACTTCATTGATTTCACTGACAGTGGATTGAGCCCATTAAGAAAAATGAGCTTGGTGTCGGGGTAGTGACAGTTTCTGTGTAAGCTGGAAAGGTTGTAATCATTTGTAGACTAAAAGAACATATTTTCCCAACTTTAATATGAATTCTAAACAAATAAAATTTGTTGAAAATTAATTAAAAATGGAGCTCGTGCCTGGGCACAGTTGTGTTTTTCTTACTGAGCAACACTGCTGGAGGAGTATAATGTGTTTCTTGGTTATCCATCAAGAGGAAAAGAAAAGTATTTGCAAAGACTGGGATTATATTCCCAACATTTCAGTCACTGTGGCTGCACTAACTTGACAGAGAAAACCATTAGCTGTGGTAAACTTCTAACAGATTACTCCTATCCCACAGTCCAGGGAGAAACAGATAAAGAACTGTTATTTTCTTTTACTGGCACTAAGTGGCTCATGTGAAGTTAATTCAAAATGACTGTTTTGCTCTGGGGGAAGAGTTGCTGCACATTTCGGATTTAGTGTACCAGAGGGGCTGAATTTGCCTTGCACTTACAGCTGGAGTCTTGCAGGATGTACCAGGGGGTGTGACTGCCATGCCGGGAAATGGTTTCCCTCGTGGTGGAACCAAGGTTGAGGTAACTCATGGGAGTGCTCCTGACTCATCCCGCTTGCAACATTACCTCTTCATGCATGTGCTGTGCGTGCCTACAGTCAGATATTTGTACAAATGTAATTTTTTGGTAAAGACACCACGTGCATATACAGTCCTCAGACCATACAGAATTACAACTCATCAAACACCTGTTCCTTCTGTTTTGCTCTGCACCACTTAGTAATGTCAATGCAATCCTAGTGCCCCTTAAAATAGGGTTGGATCTTTAGAGACGAAGAACATGTTTAAAGAACGTCTCCAATTTGCATCAGCCTAACAGTGAAGCCCAAATCTCATCCTATTCCGTGTCCATGAATGGAGACCTACACTTGGCCAAATTTAAGGAAATGCCTCAGTTCCTTAAACAGAGCAAGTGTCTGTGAGCAGATATAATAAGGGAAAGGTAAGATTTTAAAATTTTTCTCCAGCAACACAATGTTCTTATGGCACACTGAGTTTAATAGCTTTTGAAGAATTTATGCTTACTGAGGCAGTGACAGCAAGGTGAGTCTCATGGAAATGCTGGGGAGATTTTAGTAGAGAAAATGATAATATTAACTTGTCTCCCAGCTCATCTCAGAAAAAAAAAAAACAACCACAAACAGGCTTGTTAGAGGCCTGAGTCTCTCTCCTCGTTGACGTGGATAGCCACAACTGACAAGTTACGGGGAAAAAGGGCAAGTATAGGGACTCCATTTATATTGCAGGGTCCTTTCTGGGAAGACTGTTTTACTCTTTTTCTTTTCTTTCTCTTTTTCCCTTTTTCCCTTTTCCCCTTTTCCCTTTTTCCCTTTTTCCCCTTTTCCCCTTTTCCTCTCTTCTCTTCTCTTCTCTTCTCTTCTCTTCTCTTCTCTTCTCTTCTCTTCTCTTCTCTTCTCTTCTCTTCTCTTCTCTTCTCTTCTCTTCTCTTTTTGCTTTTTCCCCCCTGTAGTTCTTTTTTATTTGATTGGGTTTTTTTTGTTTGTTTCTCTTCTTTCTTTACTGTCTAAACTAGATCCCAGCCAGGTTCAAGTTCATTCAGGAGATGACAAAACCTGACCTCACTTCTGAGCTGAATTCACTGCTGGGATATATGAGTGTTGCAACTCTGTCCCAAGGCAAAGTCAAACAGCTTAGCTTTGCATGGCTTTTCCCCGGGACAGAGGAAGGAAGCAGTGTTTTCAGAGCTAGGAATCACCTCTTGCTAAAAACCAGTGGCCAGCAGCACTGTCTCCCAGCAGATCTGGATGGGAGACGCCTGGGTAGAAAGAGCTGGAACTGCTTTGGATGGATGGATCTCCTTCCTCATGGTTGCCCAGTGGTCAGAGCAGGCCGAGGTGTGGGCCAGGTGTTTTCTCAACCAAGGTTCAAATGTAGCTCATGTTTGGAATGAATCATCAGTAAACATCAGTGGCTAGTTTTACAGAAAAAAAAGTACATTTTAAAAATAAAGATCTTTTGTGTGGCCTATTTTCTGATTAATCTAGTTAAAGGGTTTGGCTACACTTCTTTACACTTCTATGTTTGCATTTGTTTGTTTTCCACCACCTTAATAACAAAACTGCTGCTCTGAACTTGTGTTGTAAATAGCTGAGTGGCAACAAAGTTGTTTTGAAAGACAAGAAAAATGACAATAAAAAAGCCTTTAATCTACACTGCCAATGATATTCCATAACCACAGCTCAAAATCCTGGTTCACAGGAACTAAAAGGGAATTTTTTTGTTAAATGTGACTGAGCAAGGACTGTCCATGCTTTTGAATTAGTCAGCAGGTCTCTTTTTTTGTTTGGTTTGTTAGGAAGTTTCACTGGAGCATTTCAGATATAAGGTAAAATCGCATAGGGAAATGTCAGTTATATGTGGCTTTTTCATTCTTAGTAAATCACAATGAGCGTTTCAAGATTTCTGTTTTGCTGTGATTTGTATCTCTGTAAAGCTCCAAGCCAAGGTACTTATTAAAGGGAAATGTTCAGTTAATTTTAATGTCTTTAATAAAATAAACAGCAGAGTTAAGCGTTTTTACAGTAGTCTTAAACCCATTTTATGCAAAAGGCCCAGTACACAAAGTGTGTTTAAGGAGACCGTAAAAAAAGGAAGACACTCCATTTTTGGAGTGACAAATCTAGCTACTAATCTGAAAATTCAGAGAATCCCCTGATTATTAATATTTGTGGAAGTTAGCCTCAAATGTAAAGAAAGGAAAGGAGGGAAGAGGCCTAAATACAACGCTGGAACTGTGAACGCGATGTCA
The DNA here is from genome assembly GCA_008711295.1 of Anarhynchus alexandrinus. NCBI lineage: Eukaryota > Metazoa > Chordata > Aves > Charadriiformes > Charadriidae > Anarhynchus > Anarhynchus alexandrinus. The sequence continues at coordinate 825,342 of VUYV01000031.1, read as the reverse complement.
GTTCAATTTTATGAAGCTATCATGAAAAGAGAGGAAAGGAGGAAGCTGAAATTCTGTAAAAGGAAAGGGCATAACACATTTGTTTCATCAAATTGTGTACACCTAAAAGATGAAGTGCTAAGATGCATGCAATATGGGCTTGTCAAAACACACCAAGTCAACCATTCTTTGACAGCGCAGCCAGCCTACTCGATAAGTGAATAAAGTAGGTGTGAAATAATTTGACTTTAGTAAGGCTGGAATTTGTTATCTATCTCAGCATAAGCAAACAAGGAAATGTGGTCTAGTTTGAACCTTATTAGTGCTAATCTAACCTCCTTATCATCAGCTCTTAGCTCAACATAACACCACAATTTGCTCCCTCTCCCTTAGACAGCATTCCTGATGCCCAGTGCGCCTCAGTCACCATTCAACTGGGAAGGTCTCTAGCTTGTGACTGCCAGCCTAAACATCTAACCTACACGGCGTTACTCGTCTCCTTTATGCCAGTGGTCTAAAACTGTTTTATCTAGAGGTCCTTAATTCCAACCAAGGCTTCACTGATGAGCCCACCCAGGCAGTCTGGAACTGAGTCCCCTGTGCTGGCAATGGGTGAGAGAGCCCTGATATCTCCCACATGCTCTGCGTTAGTGTCCAGGCCCTCATGTGAGAATCAGAGAGTGGAATTGGACTGGCTGACAGTAATTGTTAAGATTAGATTAGAGTGGGTGCTGAGAGTCTGGACTGGGAAACTCCATAATAGGAATTGAGTGGGGAATACAGTGAGACCATAGTGACTAAAGCAGGGGCTAAAGTAAGGACAGTTTGTGTTGTAGACAAGGTCCAGGCAATTTGGGGTCAGACAGACCAAGGTCTAGCTGGGAGTGGGGAGGAACAAAGCATGCCCGAGATGTGGAGATGAAGGAGCAGCTGCAAAGACTAGAAACAGCTCTGGACAGCGAGCTGCTGTGTTTGCCTCTCACCATACTGTGGCATGCTGCTGCAGAGAAGAACCATGGCAAAATTTGAGGGGAGGCTGAATGTCACCCATGATCTGTCTTCCTGAGTTTCATGGCTGATGTATAAATTGAGGAGTGTAACTGCAGCACAGACACTATCTATTCCTTGTGTGATTTTGAGACCAGTTGTCTCCAATGCATTTTATTTATGCTACCACTTTTCCAGCAGGAAACATCACCCTCACCATCTAGCCCATTAAGAAGCCAGTAAATGATGTCAGTATTTCAGAGCCTACAGATCGTCACAGACTGTAAGGAGATAGATCGGATGAGCCAACAGAAAAAGGGCCTCCCAGGATATTAGGGAAAGTTGATGTGACTTATAAATGCTATAAAGCCCATTAGAGATAGATAGATAGACTTCTGCCATCACTGCTGCCAGCAGACTTATGTAAAGAACAATAATGGCTGTCCCTAGTGTCACTGTACAGTGTGTTGACATCTTTACCCAGTTCCTTATGTTGGTATATGCTACCATGACTTGGTCTCAGCTTCTGGTTCACATGATGGCCACAAAGAGGTTGGCCTGGTCCTTCGTAAGCGTAGCCTCAGCTGTCTCTGGGGCCTTTCACTTACCAGCTGCACTTCCAGCAACGAGAGACTCTAATGAGACAGAAAACAGCTTTCTGGAGGCTGGTCTCTCAGAGGTACTCACGGCATCTTCACAGTCATGTTCTCCTAGACATTGGATTGGAAACCTGAAATAGTTGCTGTCCGGTCTGTCTTCAGACAGTTCTTCACTGGAAGCCTATATGTTGGATCCAGACACTGGCATATTAACCGAAGACCTTTCTTCACAGAGTGTCATTGGGCAGATCAGGCACTAAGTGGGGAAGGATTTGGATAAAGATTGGAAAATTGCTTCTTGCAAGCCTGAGTGATTTTTTGAATTTATGAAATGAAGAAAATAGGGAAAAACAGGAAAAAATGTGTTCCTGTGCACACTGGGGCAAATACCTATGCACATATACATCTAGCCAAAGGAAAACAATGATACAAAGAGCCTGAGGTTTCTGGCTCTTCTTTACCCAGTTCTTCTGCCCTACAGCAGCAGGAATTTTGTCCTTGGAGCTGAGCCATCATGCTAGACTTGACAGCTGTGACAGCCAGTCTTAGACTATTTCGCTGCAGTCTGACAGTTCCTCTGTGCACACGGGCTGCCCCATATTCCTCTTTTTCTAATCTTGGAGGGGCAGGGCAGTGGTGCCCTTGATACATGCCTTGTTCTAATATACTAAGATCTATGTACTTCCACAACAGTATTAAGAAATCCCCCGAGTTGAGAGAGCGGAGGGAGTCCCTCTGCAAAGAGGGACCTGGGAGTCGTGGTGGACAAATTGACCATGAGCCAGCAATGTGCCCTTGTGGCCAAGAAGGCCAATGGTATCCTGGGGTGCACTAAAAAGAGCATGCCCAGCAGGTTGAAAGAGGTTATCCTCTCCCTCTACTCTGCCCTGGTGAGGCCACATCTGGAGTACTGTGTCCAGTTTTGGGCTCCCCAATTAAAGAAAGACAGGGAACTACTGGAGAGAGTCCAGTGGAGGGCTACAAAGATGCTCAGGGAAGTGGAGCATCTCTCTTATGAGGAAAGGCTGAGAGACCTGGGTCCATTTAGCTTGGACAAGAGAAGACTGAGAGGACTCTTTTCAGTAGTGCCCAACGACAGGAAAAGGGACAGTGGGCACAAAATGGAACACAGTTCCATCTGAACATAAGGAAAAACTTCTCTACTTTGAGGGTGACAGAGCACTGGAACAGGCTGCCCAGAGAGGTTCTGGCGTCTCCTTCTCTGGAGATATTCAAAACCTGCCTGGATGTGTTCCTGTCCAACCTGCTCTAGGTGAACCTGCTTTGGCAGGGGAATTGGACTAGATGATCTCCGAAGGTCCCTTCCAACCCCTACCACTCTGTGATTCTGTGAAAATGGTTAGATTTTGGAAAGTTATTCAGGCAAAGTATAACATCTGCTGGTCCTGTTCATACTCTTCCCTGGGCATCTGCCTGTGGTCACCGCTGCAAACAGAATGTTGTGCTAAGGGGTCCTGTGCTCTAAAGTAGCATGGCTGCTTTTATGCAATCTTCATCAATCTTCATCAATCTTTTGACAATCTTCATCAAATGTTTAATGACTTATGGTCTTCATTGCAGTCTGCAGTTATATTTCATACAGAATAACAGAACGGTACTTTGGCACAATAGATCTGTCTGGGCAGGCAAATCCCAGTCCCAGTCCTTTAGATGTTCAAAATGGAATATTTCCGTTGAGTTCTGCATTCACAGTGTCTGCAGGATCTATGATTTTAACTACTACATTCAAGATAAACACTAACATAAAATACAGATCTTTAATCAAACAAAGCATTTCAAATCACACTTTAGGTCATGAATAGTTCTACCAAAGGCAATGGCTCTGCTGACTGGACTAAGTTGATATCATAGTTAACCTATGTAAAGGCAAAAATGTAACAATAATCAGATATAACCTGAAAAGGCGAACGTATTTTTTCAACAACCAGGTTGTTTCCAGCATAAACATAGTTGTCTCTAGCAGCACTGACATCAGATCCATTAGTATGTATGAGCGTCTCCTAGTTCAAGACAGGAAGGGTAACATCTTAGAGAAGAGAAAATTATGCTAAGGATGCAGCAAAAGGTCAGTATGTTCTTTAACACTGAATGACCACAAATGCTAAAACCTCTTGCATCTCGGTTTACAATTAGACATTTAAAAAAAGAATTAGCAGCACAAGAGCTTTCAGCACAGCTTCTTGAACTTTCAGCACTAGATTTATTTTTAATGCTGATGTAAGGTATGTAATTTACACTGTACATTTTGGGCATAATGTGTAAAATACTTGTTTCCATAACAAGCTGTCATTGTAGGATGAATGGGATTTCTACAGGGATTTCTGGGTAATATATTTTTGGAAGTTTCTATTTTGGAAATTATTAATTGCTATAATAATTTCTGAGAAACCATGTAGTGTAATAGCTAGGCACCAAGTATATAATTATGATTACTCTGGAGAGTGTTTTTCAGACTAGGAGGACATGGCCTTTCATGCATGCTTAATTGTATTCAAACCTCTCAGAAGTATGTTCAGTCAAGAGGGTTCATATAACAGTGATTGCTCCAACCCCTAATTTTCTCCAACATTCCCTATTCTTGAAAAATATCTCCTTAAATAGTGTGTCACATATCGCCATTCGTGCCTCAGGCATCTGTTCTTCTTGCTGAATGCTTTGATTCTGAAGGACTTCCACTGCTGTATAGATAATGGTTCTTTTACATTTTACAGTCTTCATTTCACTCCTTACCCAAAGAATCAGCAGCCAGGCATCACCAGTTCTGCAGGTTTTCTGAAAGAAAAGTAGCAGAACTTTAATTTCAGGGTAAATTTAATAGTGCCTTTTAGGATTTCCTAAGAGAGATCCTTTAACCTTCATGGATTCTTCATGTTGGTGTTAAATGTGAAAACCCATACATTCTCCTGGAAACTGCATTTATGATGAAGGTGTCCCTTTTCTGAATTGTTAAATCTAGATGAGAAAACAGATCCTAAAGTTAGGACTTATTATAATACAAATGTAGAGGATATCAGTTTTTTAGACTAAGAACCAAACTAAGCTCTTATGCTGAGATTCTGCTGAAACAGCTGTCTGAAAGGCAAAAGGATCTGTTTTCTTTTGGTAGCAGGCAAATGATGAATTTGGGGGCTCATGTCCAGTTTGGAGCTGGAGCCCGGGATAGGCACAATTCCTTATAACACCATGACAGCATGATAGAAGTGTTCCAAAGACGGCAACTGAGCATCTTGTGGGCTGTAAGAAATTTGCCCTGCAGGGCTTTGGCACCATATGTCTAGCAGGTAGCCGACAGCTGTTCAGACCGAGTGCAAATCAAGAAGAATTTAAGTAAAGAGAGCTCCTACAGTAAAGCACATCAGCAGTGTGATTTAGGCAGAACGCATGCACCACGGTGGGCCAAAAGGAAATTTGAATGTGACATTGCAGGACGTCCTCACTTCTGTCCTCAGGAACATCTAGGTATCCTTCCAACACTCTCAGCCAGGAGGAATCCTGAATCATACTTAAAACTCTTATTAGCTGGAATTGCCTTGACTTGCACAACAAGGCATCTGTCTCTCCCTTTCTTTTTATTATGTAAGTAGAGCAAATAAAGACAGGTACTTAAACCCGTGTAGCACTTCACATGCAATAAGTGCCTTTAGAAAGTGTTTGTGTTGTGGAAAGTATAGAATGTGTTGTTGAATGACATTTCAATACCAACTGTCTTCACGGTTCTTTTAAATGTACAGCTATATTCTTTATTGATTTGGGTAGATAACTGTGGCTGTGGTACAGTTATTCATGAGGCATGCAGTTCATGCCTGTAGCATGTTGATAACAATTACTAATCATGCATTAACTCTTCCCAAGTCATTTACGTCTACCATTTATGCATGAACAAACACTGCCTCTAAGAACTTTAAAGCTGACAGCCTAATCCTTTTCACCCCTGACTTGTATGTCAATTCTTAAATGACAGTATAATCCACAAAAGAAATTACGCTGGCACTAAATGTGTTCAGCCAATTAATTACACATTCATACAGTTTTATTGAAACATAGGGGTTAAGTGTGAGCATACAGTTAAATGTGGATACACACAAATAAGCATCTTTAGATTTAATTACTATTTTTTTCCCCAAACTGGGTGTGACAATCTTTCTGAACTTTCCGAAAGACTATTTTACAGGTAGAAAATGAGCCTGAGTAATTTTAAACAGAGTTTTCATTGGTCTTTCAACACTCTTATAAGTATATGATTGTGTGCACGTTTTTTTTTAAGGTACTATGCTGACTGTGGGTGTTATAAGGTGCAAAAAGAGTTTAAAGTTATTTCAGTGTCACTAGTAAAATACTGCAACACAAGAACAGGTGTTTCAGAATACTTTTTTTGACACTTAATACATTTCTCAGGCTGATTAAGCTGTTTTTTAGGAACACGCAGAGCTTCACATGGCAGTATTACCAGTACTAGGTCCTAGGCTTATTTGCATAACAACAGGAACTATGAATTTAATCACCTCGGAGACTGTTTTTTAGGTTGAAACCTCTGTAAGATTTTTTCACCCACTGATATCAGCAATGCAAATCTTATTGGCTTCAATGACCTGGGATTAAACTTTAATCCTTTGGCAATGACATTAGAGAACAGTAGCATCAACTACTATTCATATACATCTCCCTCCTTGGTGTTATCATATGACACACGGATATCTGTATTCTAATTCACTTCTGCCTTCCATATTGATCAATCCTTTGAGGGATTACAGGACATGTAATCCCTGAACAGAGTGTACAGGACACTCTGTTCTGTTATTTTTTTCCTCAGCCTTGGGGTCATTGCCACAGTACGTTCATTTTAGCAATAAGAGAGAAGGGGAAAAAAGTCTTGAAGTCATGTACACAGCTCAACAGCACTTTGCATGTGGAGATCCGTCAGCAAAGGCACAGCTACATAGGAAATCCAAGTAATAAATTCCATAAGTGTGCTGGTTTTGGATGGGATAGAGTTAATTTTCTTCATAGTAGCTGGTATGGGGCTATGTTTTGGATTCGTGCTGAAAACAGTGTTTGTAACACAGGGATGTTTTCTTTATTGCTGAGCAGTGTTTACACAGAGTCATCTTTTCTGTTCCTCACACTGCCCCACCAGCGATAGGCTGGAGGTGCTAAGAAGCTGGGAGGGGACACAGCTGGGACAGCTGACCCCAACAGACCAAAGGGCTATTCCATATCATATGACGTCATGCTCAGCATATAAAGCTGGGGGGAAGAAGAAGGAAAGGGGTGACATTCGAAGTGATGGCATTTGTCTTCCCAAGTAACGCTGACATGTGATGGAGCCCTGCTCTCCTGGAGATGGCTGAACACCTGCCTGCTAATGGGAAGCAGTGAATGAATCCCTTCTTTTGCTCTGCTTGCGTGCGCGGCTTTTGCTTTACCTATTAAATTGTCTTTATCTCAACCCACGAGTTTTCTCACTTTTTCTCTTCCAATTCTCTGCCCCATCCCACTGGCGAGGAGTGAGCGAGCGGCTGTGTGGGGCTTATTTGCTGGCTGGGGTTAAACAACGAAAATAAGCCTGAAAGGAACGTATGTGTTGGACATCTTGTAAGATCCCAATTTTGTGTATACCCATGACAGCAATAAGACATGTGTCTACTTCCCCTGAAGTACAGCCATTGTTAATATGAATATGTCTGTTATAATCAATATATGCCATTGCTGTTTTGAAAAGTTATTTATCAGATACATAAAGCCTAACATCGCCCAGGGTTATTATACTTACCAGCAATACCATGTTTAAAGGGGCACACATTTCTCATTTAATTTTAATAAATAATAAATGAAACCCTTCATTTTGCATGCAGCTCTTTTAAAAGTCTTCATTTTAGAGACTCCACCAAAGCATAATAGCCAGAATTTGCTGGCACTCAGATCAACCCTGTAAGGATCATCTGTCACAGTCAGTATCTGTAAAGGAGAGAGAGATGAGGGAACTGGAACGTTAAGGAGGGCAGACTATAATTTCCTTCATCTGATGGTTCATCTGTTTGTTATTTTATTCGCTGCTGGGTTTGCTACTTTAAGTTTCTGTATTTCAAAATGGGATGAAAAACACTAGTCTTTTCAGAAGGAAGGAAATCGGGTACCTTCAACAGTACCAGAAGGGAAGAAACCTTTTATACACAAAACCTACTTTGTTCCTATATCCTACCTCAACAATGATCTAAGGATATATACCTTTTTACAATGGTAGAAAAGGAAAGACAAATTAAGAGCTTTCAGCCTCCACTAGAAATTGGTCTTTCTTCTACACCTTCTGGATGATCACCAAAGCAATCAAGGTGTGACAGGTGATTGAAATCAAAAACATCTGTGATCACAAAGGTTGCAGAACATGAAATCCTTTTTAAAATTATGTTTTTTAATTGTGTGAATTAATTCAACTCAGTTTATAAGAAAAACTAGTTTGGTGAGCATTGAAACTAATGAAATCTGATTTCCAATCGATGTGGGTCTTGTGGCTGCCTGGCTTTTTAACTAAATTAATCTGAAAACTAAGGCATGTCTTCTTCTGTTACTAGAAATTTAAAAATATGTGCTTTCCTGAAATTAAGCTTGGTAAAGGCTTTAATAAAATTTTGTCAGCTATTTGACATTTGAAGTTCTGTTTTTCAGTCATAATTCCTCCTCTAGTAAAGCAGATACTTTCTGAATTAAATATGTTTGTTTTTAAGGAATTTGTAATAGCTTTCTCCCAGGTGGATTTTCTGATGTCTAGTAATCACTCATGCCAGTCTGCTTTCTTTCTCACCTTTTTCCTTCTGCAGGAATATTAGGTCAATCTGTCTTCCCAGCCAGCTGTCTTTACAAAACACACAGCACTTAATATCTCTGAGTTCTCTGCTTTTTTTTTTTTTTTTAATGTGGTATCCATCAGTTGGAAAAAAACAAAACTTTGCAACAAGCTGTTTGAAACATGCACACATACAGAGTGTTATTACATAAAATTCATTACCTTAAGAAAGTAGAATAAAAAGAGCAATAAACCCAAACAAATTCTATTTTGCAGAGCTATGAAGTATTTTTGTGTAAGTGAACAGCAGTGCTGGACTGCTGCATCTTCAGATCTCTGTTTTCCCCTGTGCAAACTAAGGAAAGGACTAAAGTCCCTGGGCTGATCATTAGGAAAGGTCTTGTTATATTTTGCCTATGGTTTACGCAGCTATTTTCTTGTGATCAGGATAATGTCTAAGATCAGGAATTCCTGGGAATTATTCCCGATTTAGAGAAATGAACATGGTTAGCTCTTCCCAACAGTGGACACAGCAGCAGTTGCAAGCAGAGGAAAGATAACTAAGTCCACTTCTGCACTCTGAAATACAATGTATGCTGAGGCAGAGGTGGGTCTGCCCTTATACATTCATTTAGTAGTAAGGGGATCTCTGAAATACAAGACGCCACCACAACCAGTCAGCAGAACCTGTCCCGTTACTCGTGATGAACCAGTTTGCTGGTACAAGGCTTTTATAGGAGTCTTTTTTTCCCCAGTACTTCCCATTTGGGCATTGCTAAGTCGACCGGCACTGCAATAGGACATCTGAATGGCGTGTGGGATGTCCTTCAAAGCCCTGCACATGTGACAGCTCTGGCTTCTTCTGGTAAGTGCCACGCGAGGGGGTGACATGAGCAGCATGATTATTCTGTCCCTGTTGGCCTGCCAAGAAGGTGCTGCCAGGTAAGAGAACAGCTGTCTGTGACCTCGGCCAGCTTTTATACGGGAAGAGGTGGGAGAAGAGGCCTTTTCCCACAGACCCTTCACTGCCGGCACTTGCTTGAGAGCCAACACCTATTCCACCTAAGTGCATTAAAGAAAAATCAAGAGTCATTGAAATATTTCTTGTAATATTTGATATTGTTTGTGAAGTGTAAGACACCTAAAGATACTACATAGATGTCTTACTGAAGCTCCCTTTTCTTGTTTTTGTCACATATAGCTCACTTTCATTGGATATAGAAAGGTATTAGCTGTATGCTCTTGTTTAATGTGAACTCAAGGGGTGGACGTTACTAATTTCTATTTTATGCTTCATCCTCTTGAGTTACCACAATATCCACCCATCCTGAGGTGTCTACAGCCATAGCTGCATCAGAGGAGGTATCAGGCAGCCGGGCGCGGGGGCTGCAGGAAGCAGCATGCGGAATGTGCAGCGTACTGCGGCTGCGGTAGCTCAGGCTGCTGGTGCTGACGGTCATTTTTTCCTCTGCTGCCACTACTACGGCACATTGTAGGTGCCTGTTCTGCTCTACTCTGTTTTGGCTTTCTTAACACAAGCAAGGGGACATGTCTGTCCTCACGTCTTAAGCATGTTGCTGTCTTATTTTTCATGCCCCTATCCCCAGTAACACAACAAAAACACAGAAAAATGGAAATGGCAATCAGTGGGTGCCTGGTCTCAAATACGTTTATGCCAGTCCTTCTAGAACAACTACAGCATCTCGGTTTCTATTCCTGAGATAAAATTCAGAAAGGTTTTAAAAAAATAAGCTTACCTTCTTTTTTTTTTTCCACAGGTAGACAGCGTTATGGGAAATTTTTGGGCTTTGCTTTCTGCCTCAGGAAACAACTTCACTTTGTTGAATTTTGCAAGTTCCTGCGTTTGAGCTGGAAAACTGTGTCTTGAGAGACCTGTGGCCTTAAACTGACCCATGGCAGCAGATTTTTGCATCCACATGCATGTATGTGTGCACACATATGTATGTATACGGCAGTATATGTATACCATATGGCATCAAATTCTGAAGGGCACAGAATTCTTTTCAAAGTGTGTCTATAATTCAATTAGGATGGGAACTTTGCTCAGAAGGTGGAGCTGAGGGTACCTGACATTCAGGTATTACAGAATCTGCACACTGCTTGCTGCCTGCTACAGCATCCTCACCGGGTCATGCGCCCACTTACGTCTCATTTGCCAAACAGGTGACTTTCTTCACTTTTTATCTGTCATTATAGTATAGTCCAAGCCCCAACAGAGCTTCACAAAGAAGCATGATGAGGATTACAGGATGTTGCAGAAAGTGTCCATTGATGTATTTTGCTAAATCATTGGATCCATTCTGAAGAATAAAATGCATTCTTCAGGTGCTGCTGCTCTTTTATCATACTGCAGACTGAAGCTTTGGCAGTGTATATTAGAAGCGATAAGAAATAAGGCTGGAAGATCAAGAGGACTTGGGAAGGGTCATGATTTTCAGTGACTTGGTCACTAAAAAGAATGAGACAAATGGGAGATGACGCCTTTGAACTATAATGGGAGGGTGAGCATTTGCTGACCTAAGACTACCCGGCTGTATAATGATGTCTGTCCAATTCCAAAATTTAGGCCAAATAGCTGATGTAAACAAGAAGTTCAGCGTGTACCTGTATTTGTGTAAGTATGTGTGAACTTCAGAGGAATAAAAACAAGGAAACTGAGGGTTGAAATGTAAACAGATTTAATAGAATAAGACTAGGTAGTTAACAATAATACTGAAGAAACAATACTGATCCCGATACCAATGTAAAATATGTGAGGATTATACTTGGACAGCAATTGTCTGACACTGCGAGTGCTACATCTTTGGTAGGAAGGGAAAGCCTCAGGGGCAAGAAATCCTCAGGATGGCAAGCCGTCACAGAAGAGAGAAAACTCCCGGGCAAACTTTCTGATTTATATGGCATGCGCCCTTCGCACTCTGAAACAAATCCCGTTGGCCAGCTTGGGCCAAGCGGGTCTCGCTCCCCTTCGCCTTCAGCACCCGTCCAGCTCGAAAAAAACCGGTGCCTTGCAACCCGCCTCCCATCACTGCCTAGAAAGGAAGGTTTTTCACCAAATCAGAGATTTCTAGAAATGTGGTTTCTCCTCTGCACTTAACGATGCTGGAGACGACAGGGCGGCGGGAGGGCCGGGGGGGGGA
>VUYV01000031.1:794716-813429 GCA_008711295.1 Anarhynchus alexandrinus | reverse complement strand
GGGGGGGGGGGGGGGGGGGGGGGGGGGGGGGGGGGGGAGGGGGGGGGGGGGGGGGGGGGGGGGGGGGGGGGGGTAAGGGGAGGTGAGGGAAGGAGAGAGAGGCAGCCACTGCTCCTTAACAAGAATGAAAAAAATAAATAAATAAGATAAAAACGGAAAAAGCAGCTGGTGCCAAGGCTTTTGCGAGGTTTCCGCTGGCCTGGGGAAAACACTCGGGAAGTGTTTGTGGGATGGGAAGCAAATGGGAAATGCCCGGGGTGTGCAGTGCGGTGGCGGCGGGGCCAGGGGCAGGGGGGTGTCTCTGGCCTTTGGGACACCAGCTTTCGTTCATGAGAACTTAAAATATTAAAACGAAGAGGATGTTATAAAGCACAGTCCTACAGATTGTGTTTAGTCATCTTTGCAAGGCCCTTTCATTGCTGCCTCCTCAGCGAGAACACTGTGTGTTAAATAGTCCTTTATGTTTAAATTCTGCAGATAAAATTAAATTTGCAAGCCTTTCTCTTAACTAGCATTGAAATGATTGCTGTTTTATCTGTGCAAGGTCATAGAGGGCTTGCAGTTCTCTGCCTTGCTAGATGACTGGTTGGTAACATTTAACTATGTTTTATGCAGTTGATACATGACATTTTTTGTGAGGAATTCTGTTTCCAAGTTTCTGAGGATTTTAAGTTAGGCAGCCTCTTTTTGACATCACTTTTATTTCTTAAACACATTGGAGCAAACTTGCACTTAAATCTGTTCCTCACTGTCATTCTCTTAACTTTGGGAAGCTACTTGACTCTTAGAAAATTGCCTCAGATGGCTCCATATCAGAGGTACCCCTGAGCAGACTCTCTCTCCCAAGGCAACTAAGTTCAAACTTTTTTTTTAAAAAAAAGAACAAAAACATTTGTTTACTTTTTGTAGGTATGTGTTCCCATTCGCAATATCTAGCCCTACTAACATAGACCTCTTTCTTTGCTTTTGCCACAGACTGAAGGTTTCTCTGAAGCTTAATCTTCAAGATGAAGTTCTTACTAGCAGTTTTCTTTTTCATCTCGTTCTCCTTATGGGTTGAAGAAGCCTATTCCAAAGAGAAGTCTTCAAAGAAAGGAAAGGGGAAAAAGAAGCAGTATCTATGTCCATCGTATGTTCCTTGTTTCTTTTATGCTTTTGTATGATGGCAATCCTGCCGTATTTTAACGGTGGAAATTACATGGCAATTGAAGTAGAAGGTGATGCTTTCTGCTAAAAGAATGGCACTTGGGGTGGGAATGGGAGGAAGAGGGTTTGACCAGCATCATAGCTAAGTTCTGTCAATGCGTGTGTTTCTTCTGCAGCAAGTCCTCTGTTTTAATGAAAGAAAAAACAGAAGCTGTAGCAAATCGTTTCTTTCTTTGGGGGGGATTCCAACCTTGCTATTTATGGGGACATCGTACTGTGTGCATCATCACAGTGTGATGCTGTCTAGTACTGTGTTGCAGGTGTGCTGAGGAAAGCGAGAAGGATGCAAAACTGTCGTATTGAAATTCAGTTTCTGGTTAGCTTAGTTCTGTAAGAGAAGGCTTGTCCTATGCGTATTCTTATGGCATGTTGAATAGAGCTAAGATCTTCAGCATCTTCCATCAATGATTTACAGTACTATAACTTTTATGGAGGTGGATTGATTGTTGCTATAAAGTGTGCCCTTATGGAACAATGTCTCTGTAAAAATACAGAAATTAAAATCTGTGATTGCCCAGCTGAATAGAGAATGTATTCTGGATACCTATGATTACTTGATGTTAAAAATACTCCCTCTTTCTAATGCCTACCGTGGTTTAGGTTGTGATCCATAGGACAATGAAGAAGTTTTATTTGTGAGGGCCTTTTTTGTCATTTTCTTGGCCAGCCTTGCTCATCTTTTTAGTGTCATGGTGTAAACATCTCAGGGAAAGATTGATGGAATATAATAAGTTGCCAATAAGCATAGAAAAGCACTATGCCTGAGCTGATAAAATTGTTTAGACAAATTTAAAACACATTTCTTCTTTGATGATAAAAGAAGAAGACTGGAAGATGAGACTGGCTATTTAACATTATTAGACTTTTTCCGAAGAAAAGAAAAAAATAAGTAGAATAACCAGAAAGAAGCTATGTTTGAATAATACTTTTTAAAGTTCCCACTCTTTCTAAATGTTGACAGTGATGGTTATTTGTAATCCAAAATCTTTAGAAAGTTCCTACATATGGTGGGTGTTTTCGTTCTTTTTTTGTATCAAACCTAAAAAATGAGGTGTGTCTTTGGATTTGAATCCATTAAGATACAAGTCTCAAATGTGATCATGACTCATCTGAAATGACCCCTACCCATTCTATCCCCTTTGAATAGTTAAGTTGAGCTTTGTATTGAGCTTTTGGTCTGAGCTACCCTGAGGATTTGTAGCAAGGAGTGAAATGTCGTAGTTCCCAGGACAGGCGTAAGCACGGAAGTCCTCAGAAAGTCTGTTACACAGCTGGGAACTGAATCCAGATCTTCCGTGGTCTCAGCAAAGCAGACAGCATTTCCCCCCCGTTCTTGACTTGATCTTAATTACAATTCAAAACGCTGATGTCATCTTATCTTGATAAGTGGGGTTTTTGTTTGTTTGTTTTTCTCTTAAGCACAGTATTTCCTGATACCCTCTTCTTCTTGATACCAGTTGATTTTACAGCCATTAAATATGATACCATTTGTCACCAATATACTTGAAAAGCATTCAATAAACGCTAGAATTTCCAAAGTGATACTTTTACATTCCAGCCAGTTGACGCTTTCTGAGAACACACTAGCGGAATCCAGTATTTGTCTGAGGTATCAGTGTGCAGCGTTGCTAGCTAGAATTAATTGCCGTAGCACTAAGCCCTATTGGATTTTCTGAATAACGAACAAGTTGTCTGTATCTTACTTGGCTGAAGTTCACAGCTTGAGACTCAACCGCTTGCAATAGCAGGGTTGCAGGACTGTTGGTTTTGTGGCTACCACCTAGAAGACCTCTCATGTGAATGAGCAGTGAAAGTCAGTTCTGTCTTGCAGCGAAATTATCTAATGCTCTCTTAACTCAGGCTACCGATGGCAAACTTTCCATCATCAGCATGTTTTTGATAATCTTTCACAAAACTTCTGTACTTGGTGACATTCTGTGTTATAAAAAAGGCCGCCTACTCTTATTTTTTTTCCTGTGGAAAAAAACAGTCAGGAAACTTTCCTCAGAAACAAACCAAAACACAGTGCAGTGGAGTGGGAATTAAGTGACACCATAACGGTTGACCAAAAATAGTCTCAAAGGAAGTGGTTGAATGAAAAATTTGCTAGTAAGCACAAGAGAAATCTTTTAGAAGAATACATTGTCTCTTTTTTATAGAAAAAAAAATAGGATTTTGCATCATTTATAAAATCGAATGATACAAAGTCCTGTTATGGTTTGCGAGACCCATAATAATTTATTGTCATTTAGACAATCATTCTATCACCCGATGACCCCTCCCCACCTTGGAAGGGGAATCAAGGAAAAACAAGGAAACCCGGGAGCTGAAGTATAAACAGATTTAATAGAATAAGATTAGATAATTAACATTAACAGCACTAAAGAACCAATATTGATCCCAACAACAATACAGAATATGCAAAAATTATACTCAGCCAATTCTATCAGCAGGAAGCTGTGCACTCCCAGCAGTGGACAGCAAATGTCGGACACTGCGAACGCTACAGCTTCAGGAGGAAGGGAAGGCCTCAGGTGTCCGGCACCAGGGCAAGAAGTTCTCAGGATGGCAGCCACCAAGGGAGAGAGAGAACTTCACAGCAAACTTTCTAATTTATGGTGAATGTGACTTTGATGGTATGAAATAATCCTGTTGGCCAGCTTGGGTCAAGTGCCCGGGTCTCGCTCCTCCTCATCCCTGCACCTGGCTAGGCTTGAAAACACTGAGACCTTGAAACCCACACACCATAGCTGGCTATAAAGTAAATATTTTCACAAATTCAGACACTGGAGTCTTCTAAAAGTGCAGTTTTCCCAACTATTAGGGGAGAAATTAGTCCTGTGTCTCTCAAACCAGGACAAGTCCTAATGAAAACATACATTTATAACTTAAAATCTTAATCTGCTTTTAATTTTCATTGGTAACTGGTGCAATAAAATGTAAAGCTTAATTGTAACAAATGATTACCTTTTGTTTCCTTGCAACATGTGAAAAGCTAAATTTTACCTCCTCAAGAGAACAAAAAACCACACTAGTAATTACATGAGGAACAGGCTTCTCTTTACAAACTTTATAATGAAAGTCAAATGTATGCAAATAAATTTCCAGGAGAGATTTATGCTGAATCTGATGTTACTGCTTGAGTTCCTTAGTTTGATGTTAATAAATGGATAAGACTGTTTTGGGACTTCAGCATGGATTTGTTTGTATGAAAACGGAGCATACTTGAACTTTTCCTTTTATGGCTCTCCAGAACACAAGCCTTTCGCCAAATGTGCCCCTCTGGCATTGAATTAACTACTATTAGAATAAAGTGAAAACAAGCTGATTAGAAACCCCATAAAAAGTTCATTATTGTCTTGTAAACAGGTATTTGCTTCCTTCAATTAGGAAAATTCTATTTTGTATCTTAGAGCAAAACCTCTTACTTGTGATTATTCATAACGCTGTACTTCTCAGTGTATTGTGTGATAGTGGCTTGATTGGCCATCTTATTTTTATTTGTTTCTGAAACTGTTTTTTCCAGCTTTTTTATCGAGGGATTTCACGAAGCTGGTGCTTGATCACTTGATTCTTACTTAATGCTTGCTCAGAACAGATGTAAGATTTCACTTCTTAGATTTAGATCGCTTTCCTTCTTACCTCAGGCTTTCCAAATGAAACACAGAGTAATTATACTTTTGTCTGATTCCTGAATGTTCACTGATTAACAAAGAAATTGATATATTAGGCCTAAAATCCTGCAACAGGGAGTATTGCAGCATAAATCTGAGAAGCTGGCTTGCACAGGTGCATAGCGCAATAAAATACAAAGCTTTAGTGTAACAAAACTCTTTCCTTTTTTTCTCCATGGAAAATATTAAAAAAAAATCCCACAAAACAGATCCACTTCTTCAAGAAAAAAAAAAATTAAGAATTTTGTGGATTATAGTCTTATGTTTGCAAAGCTTATTTTGAAATTCACTATCCTGAATACAGATTATTCCGATATAGCTACAGATAGATTTTGTCACTTGATCTCTTTCTCAATCATAGACTACCCATCAGCTGTATTACCTCTGTTACTTACTTCTTATTAACTTCATAATGTCTCATAATACCTCTTTCTGGTAAATATGTTGGACACTTAGCTGTGACTTTTTCTAAGAGCACTGCTGAAAAATGTTTTCCCTTTCGTTATGTCATAATAAATACTTCAGTTATTTTATGATGTGTGAGCTGCTGCTGTTATTCCCACAATTCTTAGTAGTCCAGAAGGCCTCTACTCAAAACTACTTGCAAGATCTCTAGATAAATGAAATTATAAGGTAAGGGAAGTTTGGTTATGAAGGTGTTATAGAAGGCATAGAGGCGTAACAGTGTCAAACAGCAGCTAATAAAATCATTAACGACTGTGCTCATAATCACAACTATCCCTTTTAATTACAGTTTAGTATGACTCAGCTGTTCACTTGCACAATGTTAATTTCCGAAGATCTCACAGCGTCACTCATGCTACGGCAATGCTAAGAGTGTAACATCAATCTCATTCTTTCATCTGGATATCAAGACTGTGTTTTTTAAAATAGCATCCCTCCTCACCTTTATGCATTTTTCCACATGGAGATTTATATCTATGTAGATGATTAACTAAATACTGTATGATCTCTATAGAGACTTTTTTTTCCCACAAAGCAGGAGTATAATTCATATTTTGGCTTGTATTCAATAAAACATATCAGCTACTTCAGAAACTGTGAAATGGCCCTCTAAGCCCTCCAGAAAACATGGCTTGTGCCATCTGCCAGGGCAGAAGCTTAGAAAGGTCACAGATGCCAAGGTTCAATAAACAGCTTCTTTTAAAAAACAACAACAGAAGACAGTGGAATTAGGGAAAAAAGCCTTTGATGTGTTTAAAACATTGAGTTGTATGAAAGCCTGTCCTAAAATTTCTTTTGGTTAACTGTCAGCTTCTGACACGCTGTTCCTGTAAAGTAGAAGTTCAAAGTGCATCTTTTATCTTTTATCCTCTCCACCTTCCCCTGGACAAGGACTTTTTTTGATTATATGAAGCGTTTGGGTATACATGGCCTCTCTATATGTAGTATGTGATCATCCCCAGAATGTTAATGGTGGGAAAGTGGAATCATCTCTGTCTTCATTCCCATCTTGTAGACGACACTGTTGATAGTTTGTGAACATTTTCATTTGTAAGTATGATGGGAGGGTTGATACAGTTTGTGGGAGAAGATGGAATGAAGTTGAAAGAAAAGCCTGAATTTTGTTGTGGAGGCAGTTATGTCTCACAGTCATTCTGAAGATAAGTACGTTGCAGAGCCCACGTCTGGTTCCTATAAAAATTCTGTTGCCCCGTAGTAACAGCAGTTGGTCAATGGTTTAATTACTCTGTAGCATGTAACTCTTATGGAAAGCCGTGATCCTGGACAGATAGGGCCATATTCCAGGAGGTTTGGGAATTCGTTTTCAGAGTGGATGACCATGCTGGGGAGTAAAAGATAAAGCTATGTAAGCAAAACCTAAATTGTCTTGTAAAACAGTAATCAAGCGTGGTAGGCTGGTTCTTGTTCAGTAATTTTCCCTCTCAGTGAGCAGCGTTTCATCCATTCTGAACACTGTAGTGATGAGGCACTACAATCGTGCGGTAAAGTTACAGACTTTGTATTTCATATACAGCCTCCAGACTCAGAAAACACTTGGATCTGCTGGTTAAATTATGACCCCTAAACCTAAGCGCAAGGGAAATCATAGGACTAAATTGTGTTCTCAACTCTACCAAATGGATCTTTGACAGATAAATTATATAGAATGTATCTCCACTTACACTTACTAATTATGTCTCCAGTTGTACCACCATACAAGGTGGTTAGATTTTAGCAAGATCCACATATTGTCTCAGTACTTGCAGCATTTGGAAAAAAAAGCCTGGGACAAGCAACTAACGTGGATAAATTATTTTTAAAATGTCTGTAGTTCTGCTTAAACTGGATGCTGATCACGTTTCATGTCTGCATGCAACATCGGTACACAACAGGACGCCTGTTATGCACAAAGGTGACTCAGGTGGTGACTTCGGTAGGATGCAGAGATGTGTAAGCTGGGAGCAAGCAAGCTAACTTTTAGAAATGGAAGCACTGCTGTGAGCTTGCTGTGAGCAGGACTAGCCAGGCTGGAAGAAGGACCATACTCGCCCGGTTCTACTGGTTTGGGGGCTGTCGTCTCTGCGGCGGGCAGATGAATCAGCTTGCTTTTCTCAAGCTTAGGGAATAACAAGGCACTTCATAATACCATATAAACACTCCTTAAGGTGTCCAACCCCAGCAACGTTGGACGTGAAACCAAAGCTGGATCAGAGGTTTCTGATAGACAAGAGCTGAAGTAGTGACACTAACTGAGCTATTCACACCACCCCGCTTCAGGAAGGCTGCTGACATGCCCGCATTAGGAGACTGTGTTCTTTGGTCTATCTGCAGTAGGAGATGAAAGATGGGTTATTTCACCCCCACAATTCAGGCTTCACAATTCGAGGTGCCCAGTCTGGCTTTCTGTTTAAATTGCAGTATGAAGGAGCCTTTTCCTCTGTTCACCACGCAGGATTACCTCCAAATTTAGGTACCAAAGTTACACATCTAATTTTAGGTGTTTAGCTGTCAACTGCATTTGTGAGGGCACATTCAGAGTTCCATAGTTTTAATGTAATTTGAGTGGTATCACTTTGCATTGGAGGCATCGTAATTATTTTCCCTGGCAATAGAGATGTCACCCAGTAGAGTTTGAAAATGTAGCTGTCAAGCATACTGGAGACCATAGAGATCACTCAGAAGAATTATATAGTGTCTCTTTGATTTGTATCAACCTGTTTTTATGCTTTGAGTTATTGCACTCAGAAAACCAAATGCCTGCAAATCAGAACACTGTTTGTTTATATCAGGGAAATAGTACTTACAATATATGGTGAGATGACAGATAAGTACATTTCCCAAAACTTACTTTTCTCATTCTCAGACATATAATGCCATTTTATCTGACAGCAATGTCAGTTTCCATCATATAGATTAAATAAACTGTACTAAAATCTGTTGTTTCAGCATTATATAGTAATTGTTGTTGGAGATAACTGAACAGTGTGAGTTAGAATATATATTTTTATCTGTCAGACAGTAATCTAGAACTATGCAAAGGCAAAGCTTGATGCTAGATTACCCAAGCTACGAGCTCTGAGCAAACGCCAATGATAGAATAAACATGCTGCATGACTGTCTGGACTGCAGTGTACTCTAAGATGGTGTGTGAATTAACTTCCCCATGACATGCCTTTTTTTTTTTTTTTTTTAACCCCTGGTTGTCATGCCATGAGTAACAAGTATATTCATGTTCTCTTCTAAAATGAGAGATGCTTCAGCATAATGGGATCTGAAGAATAGGGATCGGGGCATTAGGTGAATTAAACCAACATAAAAGCTTTCCTTTCCCACTTGCACAGAATATTGTTTATATTCCTTTCCCCAATCATCCTCGTGTAGAACTGCCTGTGATAAGGACTCCTTGTAACTTCAGGTCATGATAACCCAGAAAGTGATATAATGTTTTCTGACACATTTGCTTAACACAAATGTAAGGAAGCTGTATAAATGTTAAACCAAGTGTAATATATGCTTCCTTTTGCCATGCATATCTGCTCGTCTACACTTTTGGATTTTGATTAATGAATTATGAAAATAATGATATTTTGCCATCAATTTAAAATGTTAACCACGTTCTTCAAAGGCAATGATAAAATGTGTACAGCTGCAGTGGAGATGGAGAAGATGGACACCTTAATGCATATCCTGTGAAATATGGTATTTAAAATCATGCTTTTATTCATCAATGATAGGAGAAGTAACCTCTCAAAGACCGGAGAGAGGCCAGTCATATCCTACAGACGTGTCACGATGAAAGACTAATTGTACTTTATTTTCTTTCTGGCTTTTGTGAACACTGTTTGTTTTCTCTTTTTTTGCAGAAAAAAAAAGGGAAAACATGCTTTGGTTTAGGGTTCTTTGTGGTGTTTCTTTTTCTTTCAAAATTGTTATTTAGGCAAAATTCTTGTTAAGTTAATTTCTAGCTTTACTATTACTTGCTTCATAGCAACTGTGAGACTTCTGTTGCTTTACGCTTTGGTATTCACCATATCTTGCTTAAAACTCACCAATTACCGTGAAGAGTGCTACTGCATTTCCATTTCTTAATGCTTTCCAGCAGCTCTGCATACATTCAACGCAAGTTGAAATAAATGTATTAAGATTACAACGCATGCTGCAACCGGTGGAAATCTAATGGAAATCTTAGTCTGCTTATCAGCTTTTCACAAATGTGAAAATTGCAGATTGAGTAAGAAAAAGTGGCAAGTAACTTCTCAATCCGTGTGAATATTGATATACAGGAATCAGAGAGCCTTTAGCAAATTGAAGTACTGCTTCTTTTAGGAAGCGGGATCTCAGCTCAAAATCTTTTCCTCTTATGTAGTCTACACATTTGCCTATCATTAATTCATTCCAGAATGGCCAGTTAAGCAGGGGTGGTCGTGGCTTTAGGGAAAGATCTTAGTGGCATGAATAGTCCCAGCCTCTTTCTCCAAGCACCTAATCCGTGCCGTTCACTGTTTCCTCAAGTCATTCTGCTCTTCTATCACTCTGAAAGTGGCATCACCTCTTAACTCACCAAAAGCTACATGTCATTTATTGATTTGCAGGTGAAATTTAGGCATTTTGATCCACAAACTCTCTGAAGGAAATGTGATGATGTTTATTCTGACGAGTACTATTCAATGACGGTAGTTGAATGACAGCATGCCGTACAAGACCACAGTGAAAATATAACTGATACTCAGCAAAGCTTTTTTCCCAGTAGCTATTCCAACCACTTCACTCAAAGTCACCTGTAAAAAGTAGCGGTTACTGACTCTCTGTGCTGCTTCTCCCAACTCGAAACAGCCAATGCTGTTGTATTTCACTTGGAATTTATACAAATGAGGATAAATGTGTGCACATGACACTTGTATAAGTTCAGAACGCTACCCAACAACTTACAGAAGATGTGATCATGAGGTTCTTTACCAGAAAGCAGTGCTGCCACCCATTCCTCATCCCATCACTGCCTTCCCAGTGCAGTGAATCTCCTTTGCCTAATTCATGGATGACTTCTGAAAAAACAGCCTGAAGAGATATTTGTATTAACATACTTCTGCAGCGCAACTCAGATGTCACAAAACTACAGCCTTATTCCTCTTACTTGAAGAGACAAACAAACTTGACAGCTGTATTTGGCTTTCTTTTGCTCTTTGACACTCACTTATTTAATTTCTCGGACTTTTTTCCCCTTTTCCTCATTGTCTTTTATGAGCATCTGTATTTAATGTATGTGTTCATGTTATCCCCTGTGGTTCAGATTACCATCATCACTATTTAATGACCTTCTTTGTATAATCCATAGCAGAAATTTAAAAAAAAGTAGGATTTAAGTTTGTTCATTAGTTGTTGTTTGGTTTTGTTGTGGTATTTCATTAATACTGGGCATATATGATTTAGAAAGAAACCCCATTTTTTGTGATAAGGCAACCCTTCTTTTATAAATATAATTTCTGTGGGCATCTGATCTAGATGTTGTAGATGTTAAGATGTGTGACTTAAAAGGAAGCAATGCCGTGAACCTTTTTGTGTCAGAGATCACTCTGTACATCTATTAGTGTACAGAGTGTTTTCCTGCCTTTTTAATAGTTAAATGAACATTCTTTCCTGTCTTGTTCCTGATACAAAATGGAAAATAGTCTTAACATATGACTTTATGTTTTTCTATTGTCCAATTAGTGGTAACTGAAAAAAAAGCGTACAAAGGTGTTTTATGGTATTTCTGTAGCAACCTGTTCATTGGTAAAGGTCATCACTGAAAACTGAACACAAATCTCAACATTACAGAAATGAATTAGTTCACTTGCATAATGATCCAAATCTAAGTCAAATATAAAAGCTATAAACACAACCCTGGGAGAATTGTTTGAAGGTGAATTTACCAATTATTCAAAGGGGTTAGAACACCTATTGCTATTTAATCACTCTAATATTAAAATTAGCAGAAGTTTATTGTACACAGATTAAGGACATACTAGTGAAAGTTAACATATGTTACTAAAAGTAAAAAATTCCTTGCTGTATTAGTGGACCATTTATCTCTGAATAAATTCTGACAGAACAAGTAGTTGACCTATGCGGTTGTTAAATGTCGCAGAGGTTTTAGTGCGTTTGCAAGAGATGGGCAGGGAATTATATACTGTAGCCACTTAATGCCGCTCTTGTCCTGTATGTTACAGTTTAAGTTATACTCATGGATACACACTTTTTGGTAGCTACATCTTTGGGTAGCCTTGAGAATTCATACTAATCCTGCTAATGACTGGTGAGTAGTCCAAAATTTTAAGGAGGGTTGAGCGGTTATTTGCTGCTGTAGCTGAGTTTAGACATACTTTTCTCCCTCATGTATAATGGTCAAGCAAATACCAGCAAACGGTTAAACACATATGCAGCTTTAGGTTTCAGAAATATCCTGAACATGACAGGGAAAACAGAAATCTGATTATTTTGTTTCTGAAGGGTAAAATGATCAAAGGGTATCAAGGAGACTATGGTAGAATAAAATGCAGTTATGTTATCATAAATGGTTGCCATGTTTTTAGTAATAGGGAACTCCTTCATAGCTTTATTTATAAACATTTTAGCTGTTAAATGTTAACTGAAGAGATTAAATCTCATTGTGAAGGCATAGTAAGTTCTACCAGAGCCTGTTCAGTTGCTCCTGTTGTTTCCCTTATGGTTTGAGTTAAAACAGTTGATTTTAAAGGTGGGGTTATTCATAAAACTTTGCAAGGGTCTGGTCTTGTCTCCAGTTTTCAATCAAATAGTGATATCATGCAGTGGTGACAGTTAATTATTAATGAATTAATTTCCTAGTAGCCAATAAGGAAGATGCTGAACAGGAGCTACTATAATTGAATGTCTGGAGCTCTGATACATTCATGCAACTTTTTTTTTTTGTTTTAACTGGCCAAAAAATTTTCTAGAGTTAATATTTTCTTCAATAAATGTTTGAATAATGAAGAAATCCCAGAGGACATGAAGGAAACTGAAGGATGAGATGAAAAGTAGCAGTCAACTCAGTTGTTATAAAGAATAACTCATAGGTCTGTCAAGCTGGGAAAGAATAATGAAAAAAAGAAATTAAGCAGGGTAAAGGCGGCAACGGCAGCTGATACTGATTATTGAAAACGTAGGAAATACGGATCATTTTTTAAAATATGTTCATACATTTCTCTGCTAGAGTTAGTAGTGTCGGTGCATATGACACGCCTCTGTAGGGTACTTGTCTTTTACATGGCATCTTGGTTACTAAATTATAATGACGGAAAGTCAGCAGAGTAGTCATCATAAAATGAATGGAAAAGTGATTATAAGACAGGATTCAAAATTGGAAAATGTCACTGGAGAGGTTCTACAGTCAACATAAATTCATGTACATGACATTATCAGCCTGTTGGGTGCTTAAAGTACTTGGGGTGCGAGTGATGCACCCTCATTGCTTTTTACTGCACTCCATTTCACGTTACTCTCGTAGCTACATTTACCTGTCACAGGGGCTTTTTAATTTTAGCGAGGGCTTTAATTTAACACCCAGCTCAATAACAGCGAGGTAAATGGAGATGTTTAAATTCCTCCTGCAAAACCAGGGGAGAGTTGGAGGCCTCGTTTTCCATAACAAAGCTTTTATTAGCACTTGACAATGAGATTACGCAATGGCTCTCCCTGGAATAGCTGGCACCGGCCCGCCAGAGCCGGAGACTGCCAAAAGCCTCTGCATGGTTTGGCACCTACGAAGTGCCTGTCAGGTTACTTTTGTTCCTAATCTGACAGTCCCTAAAAATAGTTCAGGTGGCTGCTTTCTGCTAAGGAAGAAACTGTGTCCCTCTGGATATCTGTATTAGGGGGGAAGGGAACAATTAGGGAATTGCAGTGTATTTATTGCCAAGTTTGTTACAGTTTCTGGAAAAATACTGACACATCACAAGGAAAGGGAGACCATACAGTGTGGAACCTGAAAATACTGAACTTTGTTCATTAAATGGCATTTATGGCATGACTTTAAAATTACTTAAGTTTAAGCACACGGTTGTTTCTGTCTTAATAGTAACTAATGCACTTTTTTTTTACAGCCAGCAATCAGCTGAAGACCTTGCAAGAGTACCTGTTAATTCTACCAGCAATATCTTGAATAGGCTATTGCTCAGTTATGATCCCAGGATAAGGCCTAATTTCAAAGGTTTGTTAGATATTTCAGCCTTTTATTTTAATCTTTGGGATTTAATTTCTGCTCTTTTCACACATAGAAAATGTATATAGAGATAATTTTCATAACCTAAGTTTCTGGGGTTTTTTTGTTTTTTTTGTTTTTTTTAAATGGGAATTTCCCTAGATAATGTGAAACTGCACTTTTGAGCTGAAAGGTAATATGCTAGGACGTCATGGTCATAATAGGATGTGATGCTTTATTATTATTATTGTTATTAGCATTATTATTTTTTTATAAAACTTTTTTTTTAAAGTAGAAGTAGATTTTATAGAATAAGTTTTTATCCCTACATTTCAGTTAGTCTTTAGTAATATCTCCACTTTACAGTATTTTAAGACACCAAAATTTGCTATAGAGACCCTTTAAGATGACTTTATAAAACTTAAGATCAGCAATATCACTCTTTGGAAACCATACATTATTAAACCCTATAAAGATATGTTTGTAATACAGCTTACACACTTTTGAATTTCAAATAGGTAATGAATTTAAATACATTCTCTTACTTTAAAACATCTCCCTGGTAGTCAAATATCGTAGGAATCTTCCATGTAGGCAAATGTGATTTCCTTACATATGCAGAAAAGGTTGGAATACGTATTCTTTGCAAAACCTCTAACAACTCGTACAGCTGTACGTTATACTTTCTAGGAATTAGATTATTTCCCTGCTGGAAAAAGACATAGACAATTTTATTACATTACAGACACTGCATTTAACATAGGTCAGTTCTTTCTTTCTAAAACTTGTATTTATTTATACATACATAAAGAGATTTTTAAAATGCATGTCAATAGTATGATAAATTTGGAAATCCATAATCTTTATCATGCTTTTGAAGAGACCATTTTCAGATGTTCCGTTTATTTAAGTTTTATAAATGTGTTAAACTCAGTTCTCAGCAAGTGCCCTGCTTTTTCCTTATTCTCTGTAGAATCTTATTTATATGTTTTCAGCACTGAGCCTTTTCACAAAGAATAAATGTCCAGCCTCTGTTCTACCAGCTCTTCAGCATGAGAAATCACAAAGCATATTGCAGATTTCTTTATATTTTGATAACCCTGCTGGCAGTCTGGTAAGAATCAAGATGGAAGGAAAAGGGAGGACATGCGATGTTAACTCACAGGGAGGTGGAAGAAAAAGAACATTTTCTGACAAGTGGTTTGCCCATGTTAAAACATTCCTCACGCATGAGTGATTTTCTTGGACGGCACGTCCTATTCTAATCTGGAAGAGATAGTACACCCTTGGCGACTAGTGGTGTAGTGGGTGCTCTGTCACATGCATCAGGTGTGAAAAAAAGTATTATGCTTATTGCATAACCAAAAGCACCATGTTTAGCTGGTCTGGTTTAAAAAAAAAAAGAAAGCCAAAAAAAAAAAAAAGCCAAACAAAAAATTTATTTAACCAAAAAAAGTGAAATTTTATCTTGGTGATTTTCTGGTGAACCAAGAGAATGAGTTTGAATTTATGTATTAAATGTACGCTGAAATATTGTATGCAGACAAGCAAACTATTAGATGAGGCATATATTACTTTCTGTTTGCTTACTTTGTCAAAATAGTCATTGTATGTTGTTATATCTCTTATTGCTGAAAATAGGAAGAATTCCACTGAATTAAGTACTTGTAACAGTGTAAAGGAGATCAGATACATGCATGTAGTGTACATACTGACACTCTCAACATAAAGGTGCTAAATAAAACCAGTGGACCATAATTAGTTCTCACAACCATCAGGCCACTTCTCCCTGCTTGGTGATAACTCTCCTTTAACACCAGATCAAATGACTGCCAATCAGTTCCCGCAGGGTGACAGAGGGCAGATGTAGCAGCTGTCACACCATCCCTCTTCAACTACAGGAATCCTGGCTGTGGAAAAGAGGAAAAAATCCAGTCCATCTTGATATCATCACAGCTGCTGGCTTCTAGAAATTTTCCTTGGCAAATTGGCAACCATTGTGAAACGGAGCAGCTCTCTCTTGCAGCAGGGCTAGGGAGCTGCGAAAGCTGCACGCAACAATTTTTATCTGCCTGTATTCGTACTTTACAGCTATGTACTTGACTTGCACAAAGAAGTATCCTCTTGCAACATAAGTAAATGTGTCATCATAAATCATAACCAGGTAATTTGGGATGGTAGATCGTCATTATGACCTTGACAGTTAAAAGCATCCACTGCTAGAAACGTGAATTGGCTCTATCCGTTACACTGCGTGCAGAAGTAATACTGCGTTGTGCATTCTGCAGTAACAGAAAAACAGGGAATTTGAAAATTATTCAAATTTATGATCTGTGAAATACTTTAAGCTTAGCACTCTAGACTAAGGATTATTTTTCTTTTCTGTTTTCTTATCACTAGGTTGAAAAAAGGTTTTGCGATTTCTGTCAGCTTTCAATGGAAATAGATTAAACCACAGCTTTTGAAAACTGTGTATAAGCTAACTTGAAAAGATAAAGTTGTATGACCCTATAAAAAAACATTTTACATTGTGATACTGGTATAAAGGAACTTTAAATGAAGGATAATGTACTTTTACTGGATTGTTCAGTTCACTAGAAATCTTTCTTTTTTTTTTTTTAAAGGCATTCCAGTTGATGTTGCCGTCAACATCTTCATTAACAGCTTTGGGTCAATTCAAGAGACAACTATGGTAAGACTGAAATGAAATTGATATAGCACAAATGGAGATTTTCTTATTAAATTAATTTTCAGGCTAAGGATTATAAGCTATAAAGTAGAGATAATAGTTATGTTTGTGGACACTGAGAATTGAGTTAATGGGGTTAGTGATAGACTGATTGTGCTTTATGTCATAAACCTGTTAATCTGTTTCACTCTGTATTTGTCCGCACATTGCCACAGCTTTTAGAATTTGATGTACATGAAATGAAATCCATGGTTTCTAAGATGCAAGAAATACACTTATTTCCATAAGTTATTAAGTTCAGAGGAATTAAATAGTCATCCTGAGAGCTACTATATAGGTTGGTTCATGTATCCCTAAACAAAATACTAGGACTGTATATGAGAGAAAAAGAACACACATGCATAAGGCTGAAGCATACAGGTTCTCTGTTTTAAGGAGTTCTGAGGATAGGTGTAAATCATGGAGGAAAAGGAGAAGCAGTAAAGGAGTAAATCATCACTGACCATACTCTTACTTCTGTTTATTTACTATGTGCGAGAGAGAAACTGAGGAGTGAAGTTTCTAAAAATGTGTTTCCACTTCAGTCAGAAAATTTCAACATGTCAATAACAGCACCAAATAATCCTCATTACAAACTTGACTTTTTTGTCAAATATCAATTTCAAAATAAAAAGTAATTTCAGCAAAGCCATTTCAAATATTTTGGGACTTGAAGGTCTTCTTTGCAATGGTATTTCCAAAACATACTGTCAAAAATATTGCAAAAAAAAAAAGATGTTTAATTGTTGAAGATGTTCTGACCTGATCAGTTTTTTTTTTTAATGTAAAAAAGAAGGGGGCACACCATGTCTTGCCAGTACGTGGGAAGCTGCAGCCAAGGCATGAACTAATGTGGGAGTTCTCAGGCACCCCCTGAGCATCCCATTTAGAAATAACTTTGGTGATCTGCTGCATCCAAAGCATTGAGGCAGGTCCCAAAACCGGGCTGCTTTTTTTAATGCTGCGTCTAAGGCAGCATTCCTACTCGTGCTGGCACAGAAGCAATAAACCATAATAAGGGTAATAAATAATAAAACACCTTTTGTTGTCGGTGGAAGTACCAACTTAAAATTCACTAAGTACCCACTTAAAATTCAGAACCGGCTTACACGATACCCTGATGACATTTCAGTAGGACTGCAGAGCCACTCAAAGTTAAACATATGTGATGGCTGAAACAGCTTTTGAGCAGCTTGGCCAGAAATTTCTGTTTCTTTAATTAGGAGCAAATAAAGATTTAGATTTGATTGCAAATGATAGTATGTCAACTAATAGCATTAGTGGGAAGTGATATTAAAACAAAGAATGTAAGTATGCTGAAGATACCTCGAGATTTATTTCCCAAAAACAAAAAGGAGACTGAAGTTTAAAGAGGGGCAGGGAGGAAGAGCAGGAAAGTAGGAGTGAGATAAGTGTCTAAGATGGCAGGTATATTAGGCCAGATGGCCTTTTCAAGTTTCTGAAATTTATTGCATGCTTTAAAAAGTGACTTTTACAGAGGCTTTTCTACAATTTACCCAGATCCAAAAAATAACAAAACATGAATGTAAGGGGTGCGCTCTCCCCCCTCCGCCACCTCAAATTGTGTGCTCTCCACAGCAATGCATGTGTGACTATCTGTGAATTCCTGATATGGTCACTCACAAATTTACTAGGAGGTTCTGCAAGATAAGTCATGCTCTCCTCCATATTTCAGAATTTCAGACACCATCCTTACTTTAATTTATGCTTTTATTTAGATTTCTATGTCCAGCCAACCACATGTTAGCTAAGTGTGTTTATGTGAATTTTGGATTACTTCTTGGTTGCCTTAAAGTGTCACAGGAAGCACTGACA
Organism: Anarhynchus alexandrinus; assembly: GCA_008711295.1. Classification (NCBI taxonomy): domain Eukaryota; kingdom Metazoa; phylum Chordata; class Aves; order Charadriiformes; family Charadriidae; genus Anarhynchus; species Anarhynchus alexandrinus. The sequence continues at coordinate 795,323 of VUYV01000031.1, read as the reverse complement.
AAAGGAACGGTCGATCTGCCCTTCCATAGATCACCTGGGAAGCTTTTCCTGCCACAGTGGGCACTGGGTCCTGCGGACATTCAGGAACCACTGCTTTCACGGGGATAGCCATGTCTTTAGGTGGTCTGGGTAACTCATTAGACAGTAGAAGCAAGTCCCTTGGACGAGGAAAAAACTTGTACCTCCAGAATCACAAGAAAAGTGCTTCCTGGAGCTGAGGCACCAACTCTGTGAAGGACCAGAGGGGCCTCTTGCATTCAGAAGGGAGAGACATTTGCAGGCAGTAACAGAACTGCTGAAAAATGTTCCTCAGTGTTGGAGAGGAGAGTGGCTGTTTGCATCTCTACTGTCTCAGGCGGTGGTGACAGTCGTGAAAAATACTGATTTCTTGACTGTCCCTAAAGTTAAGAGAAGTTACTAAAGTGGTGGAGTGATACCATTACTGCTACCAAAATCTGTGAAATAATATCTAAGTATTTCAGTCGATGAAGTATCATGATGATTCTTGGCTCTGTAGCCACCTCTGGCTGTAACAGCTGAATTCATAGGCTTTTGCAAAATCTAAAATCTATGGGGGGGGGGGCGGGTAAAGCATCCTGTTTTAGCC
>VUYV01000031.1:742206-794603 GCA_008711295.1 Anarhynchus alexandrinus | reverse complement strand
GAAAAGCATCCTGTTTTAGCCATCCTAAAGGGATGAATTCTTCTTTTGGCTGATGGAAGGGTGGAGAAAAATAACCGTGGGTGCCAGGTAATTGGAAGTGAGGTGGTGGTAGAAGGCTTAACAAACGTGTTGAGTGCCAGTGAGAAAAGGCCATTCGGCACGCTCATCTCCTTTCTTTCAGAAGAGTGTTACAAGAGATGCAGAAGAAAATATCTTCAACAAGATGTCCAGTATCCCACTCTTAGACTCTTCACTGAAATAGCCAGCTCTCAGCTTAATGTCTGGAACGCCTAAGTAGTCAACAGGCTCCCACAGTGTCCCTCGTCTGGACATCGTGGTGGCTGGCTCCTCACATATTTCAGGAATCCTACAAAATTATTTTCAATTATTTTTTCCTTGCTGTCCTTCTGATCCCAGGACGATTGCATTCTTAGCTATGCAGTTGGCTCATCCTCACCAAAAAAGAGCAGAGATTACCTCCCACTGAGGCAGAGTCTACCTAGTTTTAAGAGAGAAGAGAATTTATAGAAAAACATTGATAGGTCTGAAGTAATATTGGTTTGAAGCAAGATAGGACCCATAGGGTGAATCCTATGCCTAGAAGCCTGTATTGCTTTAATCAAGCCCTTGTGAAGAAACTGAAAGGCATATATTTGCTCTGTGTCTAGAAAGGGTAGTGTTCATGTTGTGTTGTTGAATACTCGAGAGAATTGTGACGTTTTCACACATGTCAAACAAGTTACCTGGAAAAAATAAAGAAAAAATTAGTTAAATACAGAGTGGATGAGAATTTGTACAGCTAAAATGGAGAAGAGCTTATACCAGAGCTGCTACCTTCCAGTAAGCTCCCTTGAATCCTGTAACTTGTTTCCTTCTAGTTCATTAGACTACTTGTCCAGGATGCCCATGCTAACTCTGCTTCTGATTTTGCAGATGTGTTTTTAGACTGCAGATTTGTGGGATAATATGTGATTATGTCACATTTAGTAACTGTGAGAGACTGGACGACCAGTCAAGGATTCCTAGAGATAGCTCCTTTCTGGTATACATACCCATAGGGCTATAATACTTTAGCTGTGCTGATGATCTGACCCTCTGTCTACAGAATCTATTTTCAAGGTTTTTGCTTGCAATGTAACCTTTCTTCACTGACTCAGATGACAAAACACCACTTCCTCCTTCTCCTTTAATTTAAAGCCTTGCAGAAAGGTCTTTTTGATATTTATGTATATGAAGGAAAATTCAGGTTCCTTATTTTAATAATAAAAATGCCATTTTCTGCTTTTTTTAAAAGACAGTGCTATTACACTTCCTTTCTTTGTATGAGTGTAGTTCATGTAGAAAAAGCCTTTCGTGGTCTTCGATGTGCTGCAGTTTTCAAAGAGAGATGTATTGGTTATGCCTGGTTTCTGGCCTGAGGAGGTTTTCTGGCCACATGCCCGCTGTTTAGTAGGTTGCATTTGAAATATTTCCTAGAATGCCTCCCCTTTCAACCTCCCTGAAAACAACTTGCCTTCTGTTGGAGTTTCATGGGAAAACAAAGCCCTGCAGAATACTTCTGTGATTCTTTTTACCTACTGCATCCTCCTAGCTTTAATGCTGATGAATATCTCTTCCACACACACACCCCCTAGTTTCAGGATTTTTAGTTGCTATTTGACTCTCCCTTATTAGAAGATGCTGTTTATTCTGCAATATTCAAAGAATGTTTGTAAAACGTATAGGAGGAAGACCACATGCTTCATGCAGACCGTTCTTCAGTCCCTGTTGGGCCTAATTGTAGTGCAGATACTGAATCTTAAATTTCATTGCCCAGATTTGAGAGGACTGGTTGCAGACTTCTTTCAAAATAGATTTACACCAGATCATAGTGTATACTGCTGCCATATGCTGTAATATTCTAAAAAGAAGCCCTTCTGCACATCATTGTCTGGCTAGCCCCAGTTTTGCATTCTGACATCTCTTTGCTGCCTTCTACATTTTCTATATTGTCTCAAGTGTATTGGTGGCCTTTGTCTCCAAGTACACCCTATCACAAATTTCTGGTCATTTAGGTAGATCCGAACCTACCTATTTTAAGTTAATGGCATTTTTCTCCCATTGACTTAAATGGCAACAGAATCAAGTCTTAAAATGTCACAACGTCCCGTTGTTTGGTATATTTAAATTCATTTGTAATAGAGCAAGGAAGGAAATAAAATAGCTTCCACCTGATCTTACTTCCAATTCTTATTTTGCCAGTGCATTCTGCTTTTCAGTGATGTAAACTTCTCCTTCTTCTGAATGGGTAAGCTGAAGGCAAGTGTTGGACACTGCTTATCATTTGCCTATGGCTTTGAGAAGGCATTTTATTTTGTTAAAATTAGGGTAATGCGTTTGTTTATGGGGAAATTAATTTTGGTGTGATGGGTAGCGTAGTGCTTGTGAGCATGAATGGTATGCAGTATTTATCTCATATGGTTTAAAGTAATTGTTTTCCGTGAAACAAGAAGTGCATATGGAATGGGAACTTCAGCAAGAAGCAAGTAAAGTAAATTTTCAATTATATACATGTAATTGAAAAGATGCTTTCTGAGATAATGACCTGAATTCCCTCCTGTTCTGAAGCTTCTGTATGGGGGCCTTCCAGTACAAAGTCACTTCATACTAACTGTTATTTAATATGTGTTCTTTACTGTGACGAGGTAACATGGGTCTTTGCATAAATCAGAGTCAGACTACATGTATTTTTTTTTCAGAACCGGACTGCCAACAAGTAACATATCTCTCAGAACTATGCATATTAGTAAATATTGCCTCAGTTCTTTCTACTTAGTTTTGATGTTTTGCTTTTCCTTACAATGCAGTAAGGAAAAATATTGCACAGTATAGTGGAATAAAGAAATACCTGGGCTGATCTGACTGGTGGACTGGACGTGGGAAACGGGGCACTGTTTTCCAATTAACAGGATAAATCAACAGGGTAAATTATTCTGCATGAGGTCTTAGTCAAGTGAATTGCTTCCTCTTGGAGTTAGCATGACTGTCTCAACATGGCACTTGCTTTGGACTGTAAATGTACACATTATAGTAAGTACAACAGAAAAGAACTCACATTGTATCAACAGAAAAATGTGTGAGAGGGCATTAACATGTAAAAGAAACAATTTTATGAAATTAGTTTGCTATGCAGAATGCATTGACAAACCAAAAATATGTTGAGAATCTTCACTCACAGATTTCTAGCATTTTGCTATAGTTGTAAAGCAATAGTATTGTTTTCACAGCTCTAAAAGACACAGCCCTTATGTATGTAGATGCTTTGTATCTAATAGACAATTGTGAAAAAACAAAGCACACAATAGAAGATTACTAGGAAGACTGGAGATAAAATTTATCTTACATACAGAATTTTGGTGTGGGTTTTTTTTTTTAACTTTAATTCAACAATACCTTTATTCTTTTTCTGTATGTGATCTGCCTAGTTTGCATATACATAAAAAAAGAGGCACTGGCCTAAATGTAAAAGTAAAAAGCAAAAAGACTTAGAGGTAAGACTGAAAAATCATAAGTGACATACTGGGTCAGATTTTTCCTTTGGATGCACACAGCTTTCACTAAGGACAGAACGGGTATCGTTTTGCCCTGAGACATATGCTACTCCAATTCCCACAGGCAAAATTAGGTTCTCATTGAGCGTGGCTCTACTAGTGTCCATCCTTGAGCAAGAGTCCTGCTGAATCCAGAAGGAAGTTTGTAAAGCCTTGATTTTGTCTCTTTGAGACCTATTCTGTTTCTGCTTTCATACATGCTACCTCAGTACTTGCGTTGCAAGCTGGAATCAGTTTTCCTCAGTTACCAAAATAGTCCCAAATCACTATTACAAGGTCTGAGGCTGTATTCTGGGTGTGTAGTGTAAAATCTGTTACCTACCTGGACTGTTTTCTGCTTTTATAGTGCGATATTTTGCCATCGGTGTGCCCTTTACACAAACGGAGAATAAGCTGGAATTTACACACACAGGATATCCTGATAGAAGTGATATCGTGCCTGCTGCCTGCAGCGATTTAGCGTAGTCAAGCTATGGCCTCCCTCTGTCCTGCTGCATGCTTTTCTCTGTGCCTAGGTAACAGGGGGCTACTATCGAGGGGATGCGAAAATGATTCTGCGGGGACAATTTGGTCCTTTTTTTAAAGAAAGTTACTGTATTCAGAACATGAGTGAGGCATAATCTACCCATCTGTAGTCAAGTCTACTAAACTTAACACTTATTAATGTCATCTGAATAGTGATTACTGTCTTCGTGATATAAAAACCAGGGCATAAATTGTTTTTCTCTTCAGAGTCTGATAGAATGGTTTTCTTTCTCCGTGGGTTTTTGGCTAGACTTTTGGCTAGTCTAATATTTATGTATTCTTCCCATCAGGATTATAGAGTCAACATCTTTCTAAGACAGAAGTGGAATGACCCCCGACTCAAACTGCCCAATGATTGGAGAGGTTCAGATACGCTTACTGTGGACCCGACTATGTTTAAATGTCTTTGGAAGCCGGACTTATTCTTTGCAAATGAAAAAAATGCTAACTTCCATGATGTCACACAAGAAAATATCCTTCTTTTTATATTTCGAGATGGAGATGTCCTAGTCAGCATGAGGTATTTTATTGAGATATTTTTACTGGTTTTTTAAATGACTTGATATGAAGTATATATCCTGTGTTAGACCTAATAACGCAATACAGTTTATGACTAGTATTTAAATTTATATGACAGTTTGTAAATAATACTATGATAACTTAAATGTGTGTAAAGAAATCAGATGAAGATGTTTTAAAGCATGACAGTTGACAGGACAGCAGGTACTAGATATTTGAAATGTATGTATGTTTATATGTCATGTTAAGCTAACACATTAAGTAAATTAGTATTATTGGAAACAAAAAATAAAACCTTTTGATAATTGCTTAGATTCCTGGAAGCATAATGAAATGGATAAGATATCTGAAGTAAAGCCTTCAGCAAAACAATATAATTTGCACACCACTTGAATTTCTACATCAACTAAAGAAAATGATGATTACTTACTAATGATATAGGGAAAGGCAGAAATTACATAATTTGTGAATATAAATGTTTTGTAAAAATATTGGGGCATAATCCTGATTAAGTTCTATGCCTTACTCGATATAGATGTTTTCAGGAGACCCAAAAATATTGCTTACTATAATTGCAATTAACGCATACTTTATTGTGGTTTGACTTGGCTTGTCAAAGGTATACACTGTGCCATAAAAATAATCATCCACTGAAAATAGCAAATTGGTTGATTAAAAAGGATCTCATAGCAAGTTAGAGATCTGTAGAGTTTATAGACACAATGATTTGTAGAGGTGAGGCTCAGTTTCCTAACAGTGAGTGAATTTTCTTCTGATGTGGACTGGAAAATACTGCCCTGATAGAGGACAAAATGATTGTCTAGTTATCTAATATACTGCAACTTTACCATTAAGAGGGATCCACTTCGGAAATTATGGTCATATGAGCTATTTCTTCCTGGAGTAGAATTGGCTGGAAAAAAAGAAAGAAGATGGGCAAGTCTGGGTTCTTTTTTTGCTCATTCCAAATCAGGATGAGAAAACTCAATCTCAACACTTTTGCTGACAGCATGTCATTTGGCTCACTTGGAAGGTCCTTGTTCTGATTTCGATTGTCTCTGTAACAGGTTTTGAAGTCTGTAGAAATTAGTATTTCAAAATAGAAAAACACTTCCAGCTATAAAATAAACTTCCCATTTGAAAGAGCAAATGTTAAATGAAACATTGAAAATTTTTTCAAACATTTCTCCAGGCTGCAGCTATTCATAAACGATCTTATTTCAGTCAATAGGTTAACTTAGTGAATAGTGAGTATTGAGTGAACATGGATAGAAGTGTTTCTGATGGAAAAAATTATTCTCTAAAAACTTCCAAATAGCAAACCCAAATTCAATAAAGTTTGAAATTAATGTCATCCTCTAAAAATATTCTGTGGATTTTAATAACACACTGTGTTCATAAGTGGTACATATGCAGGTAAGATTAATTTTGTTTGATGACATGCTACTAAGATTTTCCTTTTTTAAAATATATAATTGCTATGTCTTGTATTTTTGGTTTATAGGGATATCGCATATAAATGAAAGAATCTCCAGTTATCAAAATACATGAATGGCAAAACGTGTGTGAGAGAAAGCTCTTGCCTGCATAAATAGTTAAGAATTAGGAAACTAAATGTAGGAATAAACTGCTAGTGCTCACACAAGGGGAAGTAAGCAGTAGAGTCCCACAGAAAAATCTCTTCTGAGTCCTGTGCTGTTCAACATAAATAATCTGGAAAACTGTGAATCGGCAGGCACTTTTGATGATGCCAAAATACTCAGGGTAGTAAAGATAAGAGACAATAGTGAGAATTACAAGTTAATCTAATGACCAGGAGCAAAGTATGAGATGAAATTCAATGTAAATAATGGAAAATTATGCACGTGAGAAAAAAATATTTTAAGTTTACATAAACATTGATTATTTTTGAGGCAGTTATTACCAGCTAGGAAAATGACCTTTGGGTAATAATGGCTAGTCTCTGAAAATGCCAGCTAACGGCTCAGTACTGGTTGAAAAAATGAATTGAATTCTAGGAGGTATTAGAGATTAAAGAGAACATCATGCCACCGTTTAAATTCATGCTATGCTTGCGTCTTGAATACAAAGTGCCTTTCTGGTCTTCCCACTGCAAGAAGGGAGGCAAGAACAGTCAAAGGTACAGAACAGCATCCTTTATAAAGAACAGCTAAGCAAGGCAGAACTTTTCACACTGGAAAAGACAAGGTAATTGCGGTGGTGGAATAGAGGTCCCTAGATCATGAATGGCACAGAAAGAACAGATGGACATTGATTTTTCACCTTCTTTTCCAGTAAAAGAACTATGAGATAGGCTCAAGATAGATAAAAGGAGATGGTAAGAGTCTTGGCAGCTTAGCTATGGCATTCCTTGCTACAGGATGCTGTGCATGATTAAAGTTTACATGGATTCCAGAAAGCAACGGGAACCAAAGCAGCTTCTTGGAGGTAAAAAAAATCTGTTGAGGTCCCTTAAATACCGAAGCATCACTTCTGGTTTAGGAAGTCCTTGAGGTGCAACTTTTGGGAGGCTGCTGAATATCTGGTGAACTATCATTTCCTGATCATGGTAGCCTCATATTCTTCTTGAGCAATCTGGCATTGCCACTGCTGGAGACAGGACTCTGCTCTGTATCGACCTTTGGTTTGGTTATTCTTATGAATTATATGTATTTTGTCATGTATTAGTAGGTCTCTAATTTGTGAACTACTGTATGTTTAAAACACTCTATAAAATTTTATTCTCTGACTACTAGAGATAGGTCAATTTCAAACTGCTACTTATTATAACTTTAATTAAATTTTTCTGCTTTTTTAGAAGTTGAAAAGCAAATACCTGTGATTTTTTTTTTTCTTATTACTCTCTACTGCTTACATGGCAGCTCACACTGTTTTTATATTCCATTTCTGTATTTTCAGATTGTCTATTACTCTGTCATGCCCTTTGGACTTGACCTTGTTTCCTATGGACACACAGCGCTGCAAGATGCAATTGGAAAGCTGTATGTAAAGCAGTCTGTGCATAAAAACAGTTGCCTTCTAGATATGCCTGAGAATCAAACAAAAAATAATCAGTTCTGAGTTGTTCATGTCAAGGTTTTTAATGAATCTTGAAATTAATATGCACACTGGTTCCTACCAATGTTCTTTTCCCTATCAAAAATGTTTCTTACGGTTATGGCACCATGCTCTCTGTTTTTAGCTTCTGCTATCAAACATAATGACAACTGATGTGTTTTATAAAAACATTTACAATAAACTTAGTAAAATGGAAACACATATCATTTGGAAAAAAGAATCCGTGATTTCCCCAGGTGGTTTTAACTTCGACAACCTGCGCTGCTTTGTAGGTTGTTGTGGTCCAGTTTATCCCCTTGCATTGCTGATGCATGGTATTGTTTGAAACTCTTTTGATACGGTACTGAAGGAAAAGTATTTGATGCCAATACATTGAGAAACTTTTTGAAAGTGGTTTCAAGATGTGTTATGCGGATGGAGTCAGGCATCTCTCCCTTACCAATCCTTCCCTGGTCTCTAGATGATTTGATCTTATGAAGGGGCAGCCAGGTCTTGTCTTCAAAGGGCTTTATGCCATGCTGGAATTTGCAGCCAAAATGTTTCTGAAAACCATCTTCTTCCGTGCTCCCCAAGTGCAAGGGTGCCTACTCATGTACATCCTTTTCCCAAGACTCCCATCCCTGGTGATCCCACTTTCATGGTGACTCTGTTTTCCTGAGTGAGGACAAGTGTGAAGCAGAGAAGAGGAAGGTGGCTTGCTTCAGCTCGTTCCTGCTATAATACAAAAGCTTTGTTCAGTTCTTACTCCACCAGGTCTGGTGGGGAAGGTGAGGTTAGGGAAGACAAAAGCGAAAGAGCAAGGTTAATCAAAGCTGAGCAGGGCATCCCAGTGGGGACAAGGGTAATAATAATAATAATAATAATAATAATAATAATAATAATATAATAAACCAGAGATTTACAATTTAGTTTTTGATTGCCAGCATTTACCTTTCGAATTGTAGTATGTCTATAGTAGTTTTGCAGTAGTTTTGCCCGTCACTAATATTTATATACATTAGCTGAAGTAAACTCTTATGGTAAATCCAAATCAGTTTGGGGTTAAACAGGAATTACACAGGAATACTAATGGAAGTTTGCTCAAGCTTTCTTAGTCTGGGTTGCTTTACAAGCATTGCAAGATATAGTTATTCAAGGAAGAACTAGTCATAAAAAAAATTCTCAATAAATTTAGTTAAACAAGCTTATTTTCTCTCTCCATGATAAGCTGATGTATTTGAATTCAGGAGGGATTTGCTCCTTTGGAAAGACAGTGTGCCCTAAACTTTCTTCTACCTTTTAGTACAATTTTCAAAAGTAAGAATAGTACCCATGACCTCCTGTCTGTCCCTCCTGTTAGCCATTGGCAGTTTTATTCTACTTAAGTTATTTTCAAGTCAATATTTTGTTTCTAGTTGCTAGATTTCCAAAACAAGGCCAGCAGTTTTTACTAAGTTGTTCTTGTATCTGCAGTTATGATCCCCAGTTCTACATATTCCCTATAGGCAAAATTTTCACTGTCCAGTAATTGCTATCATAAAGGATCTTGGCAGTTTTGTGATTTGCTGTATGTTGTAAGGCAGTGAGATTGATTTATGAATGAAGCATTAAAACAACTAAATTTTTTTGTATTATCTTCCATCATGGAGCTTTAAGCTATCGTGATTTTTATTAAGTTGTTATGAATCTTAGAGAAGTTAGCTTATGAACAGTTTACCTTTTTTAATCACAGCTATTTTTCAAAGATAAAAAAAAACAATCTGTCTAACACCACCAGAAAAATAATGGTTCTTCAAACATTTTTCAGAGGCTTTGAATTGCAAAATGCTGCATTCCAACTCCATCTTTTTTATGTTTCTTCATCTCTGTTCCCATTTAACACACATTATCTCCATTTGAATTAAGCTAATCTTCAGTAAACAGAAGGTAGCAGAAAAATGGCATGTAAAATCATGATTATGATTATGCATATTTAATCAATACTACTTTGTGCTTGAATATTGTGAGCCTAACTTTCACTGCCTCTCATTTGGTGGTGTTGTATATATCATGATTTAGACACTCAAATGTATGCTGAAGTCTGTCCATACTTAGGAGATCGTGGAGGCAGAGAATTGATTTCGGTAGGACTACACATCTACTTAAATTCCTGGTCAAGTATTTCCTGAATGTCAATGCTTTCATGAATCAGGGCCTTTAATCTGAACAACTAAGCATAAAGGTTGTTGTACGATAAAGCCAAGATTCATGACAGTAACTGAGTTGTTAAGTTCTTTTGAAGTTACCAGGACTTGTGAGTGCTGTTGAAGTTCAGTATATTTGTCATGCTTTGCTGAAGTAGAGTATGAATGACTTCAAAGCTGTGGAGAATAGAGCTTTGCTTTCTTTGTTTAAACAGCAAGCACTGTAACAAACACCTCTTAATCATTGTAATATTGCTAATAATGTAATGTTCCACCTACCAAGTCCTAATCTAGGCCTACATAAAAATTCAGTTGTGGATTATTTCATTTTTGAATTGAATTGAATTGAATGCTTTGAACAGAAAATAGAAAGAAAAAGAATGAAAGAGAGACGATACGCATATTTTCTTGCAGAGTTTACGCTGATTGAGATGGTTCTTTAAGTGATCACTATTATTTTGTTCTTGTAGTTGGTTACACAACTGATGACTTACGGTTTATCTGGCAGTCTGGAGATCCTGTGCAGCTGGAGAAAATTGCTCTGCCTCAATTTGATATTAAAAAGGAGGATATTGAATATGGTAACTGTACCAAGTATTACAAAGGCACAGGTAGGTAATATAAGTTGTTTTCCTGGTAAAAAACTTTAAGCTTACTTCAATTACTGTTTAAGGTTAATGGTTAATAGTCCAGTTCCTGTCTTATATTCTATGGGAGAAAATAGGTTACTTTTAACAAACCAGTAGTTCATATAGTAGTAATTATCATATAATTACTGCAAACTAGTTCAGATACAGAAAAGTCTAGGCTGGAGTCGAGATTAAATGTTTTTCTTGGGTTTGTTTGCATGTCTTCTGATCTTACTGTCGCCAGTTTATTTCTATAGTCCTAATACCTTTTTATGTTTGTAAATGCCTAACTTTCTGATACGTTGTTCACGTAGAATTATGCCAGTTGCAGTAAAGTAGGATAATTTGGGTTTTCTGGTTCGACTTTTCTTCCAGAAGTGGATAGTATTAGAATGTAACTTCAAATGCTTCTCCCTGGAGGTTCTTCCTTTCTCTAAGTGTTCTGGAAAATCTGTTGTTATAGAAAGCTGCTTACAATCCTCAGCCCTGTATTTATTCAATCCTATGTTTATTTTCTGAGTGGGGGCACAAATTTATCCAATGGTTTCTGTACTCTGGCTTCTAATGACTTATCTTTTCTACCTTGATTGGTTCCTGCCTACAATTATATCCAAACTACTGTGGCAACCGCAACACTTTCTACAACAACAGAAGTCAGCAGGGTGTATTTTAGTCAGTGCTCTTGCATCACATGAATAAATCTCCCATTAAAACTCAACGAGGGTGGCTGTGGCACTGCAGCTTCTGAGGATCCTCTGCGAGTTTCTCATTGACGATTCATCTGAAGTTGAGGGTCTGTTACTTGCAGTTGCTCCTGAGCTAGATCCCAAGTCTGAAGAGATGTTAGCTAACCTTAGTAGATCTCAGAGTTAATGAATTTAACTTGAAAAAGATAAGGAAAATTGAAATGGGGTTTGTTTTTTAACTGCAAAATGAGTGAGTTCTTAGCCTAACTGCGTAATTCAGCATTTGAGGTGATTTACCATTTGTAAATAATATTAAATTAGCTCTCCTCAGGACAATTCTGTGTTTGGGAAAGCACAACCAACAACTGGCAGTGACTGCATTCAAATCTAAGTCGGAATATGTTAGAAGCTTACTTAGCAGTGAGAAAAATATTTTATTCTTAATTAAACAATGAATTTACTGGAAAAGAAAAGGTATAAAGTAGTGAAAAATTAAAGGGATGGATCTTGCAATTCCCAAATAAAGTTCATACAAATGGAAAAATTGGAAAACTTACATTCTATTTGAGGGAAGAAGGAAATACTTATTCAAGATTGCTGTCTTTTTATTAAAGTTATCATGACAAGGGGGAATGGCTCCCTAAATCTGAAATTAAACAACTAAANGAGGTGTCCCTGCCTATGGCAGGGGGGTTGGAACTCGATGATCTTCAAGGTCCTTTCCAACCTAAACCATTCTATGATTCTATGATTCTATGATTGTTTTGGGGTTTGCCCTAAATCTGAAATTAAACAACTAAAAATTCCTCAGGTATTTCAGGCATTTTTAGGAACCTTCAAGAAAAAATCTAAGTGTTGTACAGTTTGCCATTAAAAAGGAAAGAAAATTAGTAGTGTTCTCTCAAGTTTCAGCACCTTGTGACCACAAGTTAAAATGACACTGTGCAAAGTGCTCAGTAAAATGGTCATACTTTCATAGAATCATAGAATAGTTTGGGTTGGAAAGGACCTTTAAAGGTCATCTAGTCCAACTCCCTGTAATGAGCAGGGACATCTTCAACTATATCAGGTTGCTCAGAGCCCCGTCCAACCTGACCTGGAACGTTTCCAGGGACAGGGCATCTACTACCTGTCTGGGCAACCTGTGCCAGTGTTTCACCACACTCAGAGTAAAGATTTTCTTCCTTATTTCTAGTGTAAATCTACCCTCTTTTAGTTTAAAGACATTACCCCTTGTCCTATCACAACAGGTCCTGCTAAAAAGTTTGTCCCCATCTTTCTTATAAGCCTCCTTTAAGTACTGAAAGGCTGCAATAAGTTCTCCCCAGCTCTTCTCCAGGCTGAACAACCCAACTCTCTCAGCCTATCTTCATAGGAGACGGGCTCCAGCCCTCTGATCATCTTTGTGGCCCTCCTCTGGACCCACTCCATCAGGTCCGTGTCTTTCCTGTGCTGGGGGCTCCAGAGCTGGATGCAGTACACCAGGTGGAGTCTCACCAGAGCAGAGTAGAGGGGCAGAATCGCCTCCCTGGACCTGCTGGCCACTTGATGCAGCCCAGGATGCAGTTGGCTTTCTGGGCTGTGAGCACACATTGTCAGCTCATGTTCAGCTTTTCATCCACCAGTACCTCCCAAGTTCTTCTCAGCAGGGCTGCTCTTGATCCATTCATCCCCCAGCTTATATTGATACTGGGGATTGCCCCAACCCAGGTGCAGGACTTTGCACTTGGCCTTGTTGAACCTCATGAAGTTCACACAGGCCCACTTCTCGAGCTTGTCCAGGTCCCTCTGGATGGCATACCATCCCTCAGGCGTGTCAGCTGCACCACTCAGCTTGGTGTCATCTGCAAACTTGCTGAGGGTGCACTTGATCCCACTGTCTATGTCACTGATGAAGATATTAAACAATACCAGTCCCAGTATGGACCCCTGAGGGACACCACTTGTCACTGATCTCCATATGGACATTGAGCCATTGACCACTGCCCTCTGGATGCCACTATCCAACCAATTCCTAATCCACTGAACAGTCCACCCATCAAATCCATATCTCTCCAATTTAGAGAGCAGAATGTTGTGGGGGACCATCTCAAAGGTCTTACAGAAGTCCAGATAGCTCTTCTCTTGTTCACTGTTGTTGTCACTCTATCATAGAAGGCCATTAGGTTGGTCAGGCAGGACTTGCCCCTGGTGAAGCCATGCTGACTGTCTCAAATCACTTCCCTGTCCTCGATGTGTCTTAGCATAGCTTCTAGGAGGATCTGTTCCATGATCTTTCCAGGCACAGAGGTGAAGCTGACAGATTGGTAGTTCCCAGGGTCCTCTTTTCTACCCTTTTTAAAAATGGGTGCAATGTTTCCCCTTTTCCAGTTATCAGGAACTTCACCTCACTGCCGTGACTTTTCAAATATCATGGAGAGTAGCTTGACAACTACACCAGCCTCTGTTCCCTCAGGACTCTGCATGCATCTCGTCAGGTCCCATAGACTTCTGTACGTTCAGGTTCTTCTGGTGGTCACAAACTCAATCTTCTCTTACAGTGGAAGTGACTTTGCTCCTCCAGTCCCTGTCTTGTGGTCCATTCACTCAAGAGGTGTGGGGAGAGACGTTGCCAGTGAACACTGAGGCAAAAAAGTTCTTGAGTACCTCAGCCTTCTCCTCATCCTTTGTTACCGGTTTGCCAGTCCTGCTCATCAGGGGGAGTTCACTTTCTTTGACCTTCCTTTTCTGGCTGCCATACCTGTAGAAGCCCTTCTTATTATTCTTTGTGTCCCTTGCCAAGTTCAGCTCCAGCTGCACCTCGGCCTTCCTGACCCCACCCCTACACAACTGGGCAGTATCCCTATACTCTTCCCAGGATACCTGTCCCTGCTTCCACTGCCTGTGCATTTCCTTCTTGCCCTTCAGTTTGACCAGCAGGTCTCAACTCAGCCATGCCGGTCTCTTGCCTTCCTTCCCTGATTTCTTACACCTGGGGACTGAGAGCTCTTGTGCTCTATGGAAAGTGTCCTTAAAGATCTGCCAGTTCTCTTCTGCTCCCTTGTCCCTGAGGGCAGTTTCCTGTTGACTAACTGCTTGAAGAACTTTTGTGTGTGTGTGTGACATTTGAACATTAAAGAAAGAAGATTAGAGAACTGTCAGAGTGGGTGGAGTGACAACGTGAAATTTTAAAAAGTTTTCATAATTCTTTTTTTGCAAATCCTTTTTTGTTTAGAAATTAAGAACATCCATGTTAATCTCATAATCTACTGGAATTAATACTTCACTAATATGAATGGAATATTTTAGTACTCTGAAATATTTTTAAAGGGTGTATTCAGTAATCAGTAGTTGTTTGATTTACATTACATTCTTATATTGAAGGTATTTAAAAAAGCAGATTTTACACTTTAATTTAGTTAAAGATTTTGTCAGGTAATCAAGAGGCAGTGTTGCATGTACAAGCAAAATTTCAAAAGTATGGCTCATGTAGGAGATTCTTGCCAGTTGCAAAGAACTTAACTGCATATTTACATCAACTGATGTTTTATCTCACCTACCTAAGTAGAAAGAGGATCAACAAATTTGGGGTGACTTTTTGTGGCAATAAATTGAACATTTAAATTCGCAAATCGCCTATTCTTTGTTTATCAAAATGTATGATAGATCCAAATAGGTCCTTGCAAGCTGAATGGTGAGATCAATAGATAGTATTCTTTGCCTGATGAACGATGGTGCATAGCCAGAACGCATTTCTGGCATAAAGCAAACAAATAAAGATTTTGAAGGTCATGCCTCATTTGAAAATAAAACCTAAAAGTATCTGGAAAATATTCAGAAATTACAGAGGGGAAATTTGTCAGACAACAGATCATTGAAGAGGATAGAATGAACTATAAAATACCGTATAGTGTCTTCTACACAAGGAAATTTTTCCTTGATGTTTTATTGTTTTGTTGTTTTGGTTATCGTATGCCCAAATAGCACCTTTAAGATGACTTACCATTCTACAGCGCTTAATTGATAAAATATAGAAGATATATTTTTGACAGGTTCTATCTTCTAAATCAGCTTTGCACCAATTTTATTTGTAGATATAGACTTATCTGAATTTTGAAACTGTTGTAATATAACATAAGAATGCCTTTTCCTTGTGATAGAATAATTTATGAAGTTGTTTTTACAATGCTATTGTGCTAATATTAACATAAAAATGCCAGTTCTGCTAATTGAGTGAAAATCTGAACAGATTGTTTTTCTGGTTATCAGACTTCCTGATCCCTCTGTTACGTCTAGCAAAACAGCTAGTGTCTGTAGCTTTATTTTTTATTGAATTCATCATAAGTCTCTTTTTACCTCCTCTGCCTCTCTCTTTGAAGAGGGGTAGAGGGGAGCACCTGTCAGTCCCATCTGGGGTCCCCCAGGTCCCCAGTAGCAGATTTGGCCTAAACCATGACATGGATATCTTCTGAAATGTTTATGTGCTCATTTTAAAAGATTTGAGATCCTCGTTTTAGAAGATTTGAGGCAGTGTTCCTTGTTTTCAAAATTTACAGTGTTTTTAGAGCCTTTTTTAAAAAGTCTGTACTAATTTTAGAAGTCAAGTGTAGCAGCTTTCAGTGCTGGGGGAATCTCTGCTTAGAGTCACATTCAGATCACCTCTTTCCATTCTAAACTTTCTACACTAATATTTCTTAATTCCATCTTTTACCCAAGTTAATGCTGAGTAGGATTTTCAGACGAGCTTAAGCTAGTATGACTGCCAGACCCCACTGGTTTTATCGGGACTGCATCTTGAAGCCAGCATCAAGATGAGAGTCACTTTAACTGCCTGTTACCGATGCTCTGTGAAAAGACGGTGGGTGCCTTGTAGAGCACAGAGTACCACATGCCTGACCACAGTTGGTGGTTATATAGATCTGTGTTTTGAACATTTTTTTTTCAAATTGAACTCTTTGCCTTTATAAAGAAAATGAAATCATTGAACTTTCGCTCTTAACTTACATAGAAAAAGGCCTGGAAGATACAGAGCTGAAAAGGTTGACCTGCAAAGCACATTAAACATTAATGCGTTTATTTCTTTAAAGGTTATTACACTTGTGTAGAAGTAATCTTCACTTTAAGAAGACAAGTTGGATTTTACATGATGGGTGTTTATGCTCCTACACTGCTAATTGTTGTTCTGTCCTGGCTGTCATTTTGGATCAATCCTGATGCAAGTGCTGCAAGAGTCCCACTGGGTAACCCGCGTTTACACATGCCGTCGCAATCCACTTGAGCGCCATTGAGCCATTCTCAGTTGCTTTGACAACATGACACTGGACACTAAAAGCAACTTCACTTTCATTATCCGCTCATCATTTTCACGAAAACCTCCTCATTCCTAGTCCTGTAAAATCCACCTCCACATTAAGACTTTGCTTGATAATGGTTCCAGTGTTTGTGTGATAACCACACCGTCTCTGCTCTTCTCAACCCAGACAAATACCATCTTATCCATGTATGGGTGATGCTGCAGACACTGTGGCATTATGCAGTTTATAGGAATTTGAACTTTTGAATGATCATTAAGAAAGCAGGATGATGAGTAAGGGTCTAAAAAGCTACCTCTTGGAGCAGTTTTTCTGAAGATTAATAGAAACAGAATGAGGTCTGGAAGAGAATTAGCATCCTTGTTACCCGATTGGCTTTATTTCATTAGATACTCAGTTCATGAGAGTACTTCAGGCTCATGCGCTCATGCTGCTCAGCGCAACGCAGTAGGCAGGCCCTTCATTTATTATGAAATAGTAGGACACTGAGTTAATCAAAACAATATTATCTAGACTAATTGGATTGTACATGGGACTCCAGCTCTGGGGTGGCCAAACCTGCTGACCCCAAGATCTCAGTGAAATGCAGAGCCAGGCTCTTGCACCCTGACACTTCTCCTATTTGGATTCCCTTCCCCATGCCATGACCTTTCCTTCCCCATGCTCTGGCTTCCCCGTGCTCCCCTTTTCCCTGGCACTCCTGCCTTCCCAAGTCTATACTTTCAAATCTTTTCCATGTCCCAGGAGGTTCAGCGCAGCTATTTCCAAGTCCCCAGGGGTGCAGTTGTAGAATCCCTCCAGCTGCCTTCCTTCTCAGAAACCTCTCACCCACTCTTGAACCTCCACATGCCACAGGACATGACTCCTGTGCAGCCACACATGCATGAACATGTGTTGATAAGCACTGGAGACATTTGGACTCAGGACCTGCCACATCACCTTATCAGTCTGTGTCTATGATGTGCAGTTCTTGCAGCAGTGGGTACCTGAAATCCCTGTGTTAGGCCAGCTGGAGCAGGAACAGTGCTGAGTTTTGTTAGGTGGAAAAACATCGACTTGAGCCCTGGCCTAAGCACCATTGCTTCCATCTCAGGTCATCTACCATGCCTCTTCCTCCTCCAGTGGTATGACAGGCAAAATAAACCAAGAGCCACAACCCCCCGACAATTTAAGAAGGATATTCAGGTCCTTGAATGCATCCAGAGAAGGGCAACAAAGTTGGTGAAAGGGCTGGAAGGAATGTCCTATGAGGAGCTAGCTGAGGACTTCGGTCTTGTCTAGTTTGGAGAAAAGGAGGCTGAGGGGAGACCTCCTTGATCTCTACAGCTTCCTGAGGAGGGGAAGTGGTGCTCCCCAGTATCCAGTGCCAGGACATGTGGGAATGGTTCAAAGCTGTGCCAGGGGAGGTTTAGACTGGACATTAGGAAACATTTATTTACTGAGAGGGTGGTCAAACACTGGAACAGGCTTCTTGGAGAGGTGGGCAATGCCCCAAGCCTGTCAGTGTTTTAGAGGCATTTGGAGAATGCCCTTAATAACATGCTTTAACTTTTGGTTAGCCCTGAATTGGTCAGGCAGTTGGATGAGATGATTGTTGTAGGTCACTTAGAACTAAAAATAGTCTATTCTATTCTAAAATCTGGAGAACCATGACCGGAGTGCTACATTTGGCTTGTGAGCCAGTTAGCTGCCTTGCTCTAATTAAATGTAACAAAACCACTATTTTATTATATTTATTGTATCTTTTTTTTTTAGAGGTCTGTTTCAGAATACAAATTAGCTTTTTTTCTTTTGACCTTTAAAAATATTAATAGTTACTTGGGGAGGAGTCACAATCAGTATTAGTTTGATAGGAAGTAACAAATATAATCTCTTACCTTGAAAAGTAGCAAAGATGCATTCCATAATGTGAAACATAAGACATTTTAAGAAAAAAAGTGTGGGGAAAATGTAGCATGCATTAAATTAAAAAGATAGGAACAAGAACTGGAAATATATTTCATGTACTGAGGTCCAATATGATCAAAACCTGAGCTGTATTTCCACTTTTACAATCCTGTGCTTCAAGTAGCCAACCAGACAGGCTTATTATTTATATATTAGATTTATAAGAGGCATAGTGCTGAATTATGTAACATAGATATCTTGTGACTAAACATGCATGCTTATTTATTGTTTATTTGGTTTATTTATTATAAGTGTTTATTGGCTCCTTTTATGTATTAGCATTTCTGAAATAATGCATTTTCAAAGACACTAACAATTGGCCTGGTTATGTGAGTTTTGCTGAATCCCCAGAGAAGCAAAAAACCTCTAAATCTGACCATCCTTTAGTCATGAGTCAGTATTTAGTAACACAAGTTGTTAATACTGTCACTGGGGTAAGATTTATGTTTCTCCAGTTTGCAGGAGGGCAACAAACTGCCTCTTCTAGCTACAGCCTTGAAGATAGTTGACCTTGAAGTCTCACAAGATTAACATTTGTGTGTCAAGGGAATGATATTTAATCCCAAGAAGGTGTTACCAATGGCTGCTACGCTCTCAGTGGCTAGATACAGATCTCATCAGATGAGAAGCTACTTCAGATTTACTTAAGAATATCTTATGCAGTCGTCCCTAGAATTAAATATAGTGGGCTGCTGCTCCCCATGGCAAGGCACCTCAGAAGTTTCCAGGTGATTTAGGAATACAAGGCACTTTGCAAGCCAGTAAGCAGAGTATGTTTTTGTAGACTGATTGGTATTCTGGGAAAAGGATGTATGTTTGTTTGAAGAAAAATTCTGTGTCCATGTAGGAACTAAATAAATTGCAAGCCCTATTTATACCTGTATCATCTCACCCAACCAGATCATCTGGTGGTAGGGAAGCCCACAAAGGACTGGTATCTGGACAGCTATGGCTAAGCAATGTAAAGGCTGATATCACTGAAAGTTTCTGTCTAATTAGATGCTGGTGTTTCACCTTTTAATGAGCCCGATAGAGGACTCTCCAGTTCTTTACAAGTGGAAAGTGTGCCAGCATCCATTTAAAAAATTCATGTCTTTCCTTCACTGCCATTGGATCCCCAAAGGGAGTAAAATGTCTCCTGGAGCTGTAGGGATCTGAGGGACATCAGACTTCTGTCTGCCTGCAGCGGCCTGACAACATGGAGCATTAGTCCAGAGTGCAGGTGGGGGTACAACAGGGTAAATAAAAGCTTGGAGCAGTGATAAATGATATTTTCCCCACATACAAAGGACAGCTAGGTCGGCAGCCAGGCTCCTCTCCTCCCCTCCTCCCCATCACTCCTGTCCTCAGATCTGTCTTAGTTCTAGTCATTTCATTTTATAAAATTGTAACTAATGTGGGGTCTCAAAGGAAAGACATAAAGATATATGATAAAACTGTAGTATGAAGAAGGATTGGCACGATTATGTCTTTTATTTTACAAAGTTTAATGAGAGAAGAGAAGGTATTAGAGATATCAAATTATAAGGAAAGCAAGACAGAATATTGCCTTTTTCAATAACATTAGTGAGATGACGCCAGACATTTTTAAAGCAGTAATATAAACCAGAAAATACTATTTTATACAGCACATAATTAACCTGTGGAATTCACTGCCAGGAGATAGTGCTGAGGCCAGTAAGTTTGATGGATTCAAAAAAGGCAGATTTATTTATCTGGCAGCATACGCTACAGTGCTTTGCTGGACTGGCACTTTCAGATATGATCCACATGTAACCTTAAGTAGCATTTTTAAAATAGTATCTCTATACAATCATGCTTTAGGGTGTGAGCTAGCTAATCTTACTGATAAGCTAAACTTTGCTATCAAGAGGGATGCCACACTAGGGACAAAAATGCAGAGATATTTCCTAGAAAGGCCAACTTTCCCTTTACTTTGCAAGCAGGGAGGAATGAGCTCTGTCCCTTCTTTTTAGTGCCCCCTGAGAATAAAAGGGGGATTTTTTCTTTTCTTTTTTTTTTTTTTTTTTTTTTAATAAGTATTTTTGCAGTTTATTTGTACATTCTCCTTACTCACGTTTGAGCCTTGAGCTTTGGACTGTGTTAGGTAGATACCTAGTGCAGCTGCTGCCAGAGGTGCAATTACAACTCTGGTACCAGGGTCTCCAAGGCCATGTGAACTCTGATCTGGCAGCAAGTGGTCGCTTAATAAAATATTTCTGTGCTTCTATCTCACTTTATTCTTACCTTGAAAACCCAGAAGTTTCTCAGACTCCGAGAATGAACTTTTCGTCCTAGGAATCCAGAAAAATGGAAATTAGCGGCAGGTCACCATGACCTCAATTCCTGTACTGAACAAACT
This sequence comes from Anarhynchus alexandrinus, assembly GCA_008711295.1. Taxonomy (NCBI): domain Eukaryota; kingdom Metazoa; phylum Chordata; class Aves; order Charadriiformes; family Charadriidae; genus Anarhynchus; species Anarhynchus alexandrinus. Next base: position 773,814 of record VUYV01000031.1, on the reverse strand, counting down.
GATGAAAGCTCCACTAACATTTCTTCAGCTAGTAGAATTTCTAAGTTAGTTTTGTGGAGTTAAATCCAAGATTGTAATATGTAGTGTTTTAAGCTCTACAAAGTGGTTGTACAAATGTTTCCAGCACTCAGCATGATAATAATACACACATATGAAGAGAGTAAACACTTTCAAAGTTAGTAGGAAAAAAAAAATACAATACCCAAGATGTTGAGCCAGTCCATGTCATTGGCTAATTTTGTTATTCAGGGTAAAGGTAGAGGCTGCCTTTCAGAAGTCTGGCATAGACATTCATGGTACTTGATCCAGTACACTGTTAGAGAATGAACACAAGCTGAGCATAGGCAGAGATGTCCTATATCTGTTAAGAGGCAGTACAGCCTTATTTGTACTTGTTATTGCAGTTCCTTATGATCCATAGCTAGTGTTCATCCCCAGGCAGCTGGTGTTGGTCAGTGAAAATATATTTTTAAAAAGGGAACTATTCTATACTCATATTCTATCCTTATGGATAGTACTTGAGTGCTTCAGATACAGTAGATGGAAAATTAGCCAGAGCAGACACTGAGAATTTTCGATTCAGTATTTACCATGTCGTTCTGATCTGAAATAGCACATCTCGCCATTCTGTATTATCCCAACGGACAAAAAAAGCCAGCTTTGCAACAATACATTGATATTACATCTTTCTAAATAAAACATCAGAAAATTTTGTATTTTAAAATTATGTGACTGTAATCATTTCTTTATACTTCCTCTTCAGTGGTTTAGCAGCTAGTAAATTGCCCATTTGAGATTAACACCAAATAAAGTATCATATCAATCTTATTAAAATCCAAATGGGAACAGTAGCAAAAGACTGATGTGTTATTTATGATCAACTAGAATTGAATACTTTCATAGGCCAATACAGACACTTTCAGTTTTATTAACATTTTCACATCCTCAGTTACTTAAAATGGATCTGAAGCAAATGATCTCTCTATGAATTAAAAAATTTGTCATGCTTTGGATACCACATGTGACCATTCTAAGAAACGTAGCTGAGACTAACTGAGTATCTCCTTTTGGTCAACGTTTTTTATAGACATCAATTACATTTGATGAAGCCACCCACTCATAACTAAAAATTTTTATCATTAGAGTTCACAAAACCAAAATGGGACATTCTGAACTGGGAGGTTGAACTAAGTTTTCCCCACATGACAGCCATTTCTAAAGTTAGCTTTTCCCAAATGTAGCTATTCATGCCACTATTTCTGCTTCATAGGAGCCCGTGGGAAATCTTTCTTTGAGATTAGGCTAGTATTTTGTCTCTTGTGATGTAAGCCCTGTGTTGATGGTGACATTTGGAAGCCCTGTTAGGAGAAATGCTTGTTGAAACCCAGTTTGGCAACACGTGTGACCTTTCAACAGCCTTTGCAGGTGTGGGGTCTTTTTTCATGTTAAGGGCTTCCTGAAATGCCCTTTATCTAGAAAGCTTCCTCTAGATCCTGGAAGCTCGAACAGGGAGCGATTGTAGACCCTCAGTCACCTCAGTGTTTTCATCTTCACTGTGAATCGGGAACACAGACTTTTTAATGTGCTGGTACAGCTTTGCTCTTCAGCAAAAACTTCCCTTTCACCTAAGGTTTGCATAGCACACATGTGGAGAGGTCATTCGGAGAATTGCTCCTGCTGTAGCACAGTTCAGATTTCTGGGACAACAGCAGTCTAATTTAAAGGACTTGGAGTCTTTTGGTTTAAGTATCATATATTTCTCTTCCACCTTCCCAGACTTCGATGCACATTGTAAGAGAAGTCTTTGGAAAGCCCATTTCCCAACTGTGTGATGGGGCAGGAAAACCACAGCAAACAGTTTAGCTTCACTTACTTGTGTCTCTGTTTAGAAAATGAAGGTACTCATTACTAATAATTCATCATTATCTGCAATATCCGACCTAAGCATTCGGTTTAACTTGTTCATTAACTGAAGGCATGCGCACTTTGTATACCTGCTGCACCGACCACATTGTGAAGTCCCATTCACTGTTACCAGACATCATCCAGTATTGTCTGTTTCAGAGGAAAAGCACAGCCAGTGCCAATAAGGGTAAGTTTTCTTTGATCAATATATTGTTTTTCTTCTCGTAGGCATTTTCTCAGTGCTCAGCTTGGCGTCTGAATGTACCACTCTTGCCGCTGAACTTCCCAAAGTGTCTTACGTGAAGGCCTTAGATGTCTGGCTGATCGTTTGCCTTCTCTTTGGCTTTGCATCCCTGGTGGAGTATGCGGTGGTTCAGGTAATGCTAAACAACCCAAAGAGAATTGAAGCCGAAAAAGCAAAGATTGCCAAAGCAGAGCAAGCGGAAGGGAAGGGTGGAAACGCTGCCAAGAAGAACACTGTGAATGGCACAGGGACTCCCGTCCACATCAGCACTTTACAGGTAGGAGCTGCGAAGCTGCATACCCAAAATCAACACTATCCTCTATTAACACAGTTCCAGGAATATGGTGTCGTAACAGTTTTGGATAGTGCTTAATCTTAGAAGTGGCCAAGACATTAAAAACACGCTGGTAATTAATGGCTAGCAATCTGACCAATTGGTCCCCAGTGATTTCGGGTCAGATGTACTAAATGAGAAATCGGTCTTTTAATATGCTAGCGCCATGGTTGCTGCTGAGCTTCAGGTAAATAAAGTAGCAAGCAGCTTTACAGTTGCTATTTTTCTCATAATAAATAGCAGCTGTCAAACTGTAACTATTCAGAGGACGGGACTCTCAGTCAGTATTTGCTGAGAGCGTACTCAAATAACACCCGTCTCATTGCTTTCCCCGGGATGGCCACAGCTGCACCGCGTTGCGTGCCAGGCATCTCTGAAGCCACGGATCCAGAAGTCTTGGCATTTGTAAACAAAAGACAGGTCCGTTTGTCTGTCAAGCAGTTCCTGCATTTCTTGTGTTGCCGGATAGAGTTTATGGGTAAATTGGTCAGATCTCATTATATGGATAAGGGTGAGATGTACATCTTCGCTCAGGCGCAAGTTTTCCATCATGTATCTAAATTCCTGGTGTTGTAAAACTCCCCTTTTGTGCTCCAAGAGTTATCAGACATCCCAGGCCAACTGCCCTCAGTCCTGAGTGATATTTAATTGACATTTATTCTACAGAAGAAAATACGTTATGCTGCAATACGTGGAATATGAATTTGTCTTGTAGTTTTCAGTGACTTGGTGATTTTGATGGTTAAAAAAAAGCTATGAGACCAGATCCAAGTGATAATATTGGTAGCGTATAATCTGACTTTAACATTTCCTTAAGAAGGGAGTAAGTTATGCCGCAAAGGTGGAGACGCTGCTCTGGTATCAAGCTGGCATTGCCCCATGACTAATTACCCCCAGTCCAGAGGAGCTGCAGATAGGGCAGAGCGGTGCACTTAACTACCATAATTCTCATCTGGTAGAAGAGTCTCCTGGGAACTGTTTTGGCAGGTACCCAGGCTCAGCTTAGACTGCACCCATGTCTGCTTTGACTTGTGTCCCAAGTAATTCCCCGAGCCCAGGCAATGTGGGAACTGAGTAGAAAGAAAGATGGCTCCACTACAGTTTTCCTTCCCCTGAACTGAACGTGATTTTTTTGTGTTCAGCAATTTGCTGGTCCCAAATTCAGCTGTTTCTTGTGACAAAATAGCTGCAACAGTCCAGCAGAGCAGCATAAAATCTATTTATTCCTATTTCAAGTACTTAACAAGTGTAAGTGTTCAACTTTATCAATGGCAAAATTAACAAATAACTAGTTTTTCAGTAGTGTGAACAAAACCAAATTGCTAAATTACTGACTCTCCTCAGTGTGCACACACTTTAAGGTGCTTGCCATTGCCATAGCCATAAGGAGAATAAATTGATAACTTTTATCACCTGTGCTATCCTTTAATCTTTTAATAATTTTCCCAATTTGTTATCAGAGTCCTTTAACATTCCAATATCTATAATCTCTGCAACAATAATCTGTGTTGGATTGATATGGAGTCCTGGCAATGCGTAGCTTCTGATGATCTTTATCCACAGAGTTACAAAACATTTGTTTACTGAGACATATTGGAAATACATATTCATTTCTGTAAAAACTGGACATGTGGCCGAGTGGTCTCCTCCCCTCACAGCTAGTCATCCAGCTTGTATCCAGCCACCTGCTTTGAAATATAGCCCACCTGAGGAAGGGTGTCCCGGGCTGGTAACTTCCGGGAAGGCTGAGATAGAAAAAGGTCCCATGAATCATTTCGCATCAGGATGTGGTAGGACAATGATGCTAGATTTTATATACTTGAACGCTATAAATCTGCCCAGCTGAAAACTCCCTCTCTGAACCAGCTACCACGTAGGAGTACTTTGAGAGTTCTCAGCCCTGGAGACGCCTGTACTAAACTCCTAAATCAGAGCAGGTCTAAATCTTTTGGTAGCTCTGACTCCTAATCCAAAACTAGGCCTGCCCCACAAAAGTTGGATTGCTCCCATACAGACTTAGTAATGATCAAGCAGAGAATGCATTTGTCATATGGCAAATATGCAAGGGAGGGAAACATTAAAGAAACAGGTAATGGAAAAAAAATGTATGTTGAAAGGCATAAAGAATATGAAACAAAAAGAGGCCAGAGTGCTGTCCCAGAACTTCAGGAGCTATTTCTCATCAGGGTCGCATAGGATTGTGTGTGAGAAGAGAGCAAATAATGTGCTAAATGTCTGGAAAGACATAGCTTTAGGAGAAAAGGACAACTTAGCACTGCATCCCTGAAACGAGTGTGCATCCCATAGAAATGCTCAAGTATATTCTTTTTCCACATAGGAGGTGATACTAAGGCAAAAGTGACTGAGGGTGTAGCTGGAAATCTCACCACAGCGAGGCTTGAAACTGTGGGTAGACCAGAGGGGACTTAAAGGTAAAGCCAACAGGAAAGACCTGGAAGCAGAAAAATTCAAGTGGGGAAAATCAGAGAGCATGGATAACTGCATTCATAAGTGTTTATCCAGTTTAAATGAAGCACTTATTTATTGTGAGACATTAACTGAACGGTGCTGATACATATCTGTAAGTTATTAGAGGGGAATCAAGTTTAAAAAGAGAAATTACCGTATTTCACTTTAAAATGACTCCAATCCTGATGCCAGGCCTGTTTACCAACACTTCCCAAGCAGCAAGTTGCGCTCTTGCTGCCTCTTGCAGCCGTGCAGCGTTGGAGTAGTGATGTCTCTGCAGGAGATTTGGGGAAGGGGCCGGCATGTCAGGTACGGGGGTGTTGCTGGGGTGGGAAGGTCCCAGGGGTGGGAAGGATCAGAGGGAGCAGAGGGAAGCAAGTGGGGTTGTCAGGAGTCCCTGGTTCCAGCCCTCATGGAACAACTTGTTTTCATGTAGTTGCTACATTTGTGAAATATAAAAAATGGTATCTGGTCTGGAGACTTGGCATATTTGATATTAGTAAAAAACCAAGCCATGACAAAACCACGTGATCACACTTAAAAATACAAGTGGCTATTGTTCCTTTTTTATGACAAGAAATTGGGTAAAGGGATAAACTTTTCAGTATATCCTAAACATTAAAAGCTGGATGCCAGTCATAACTGAAGGTGAGGAGAACGGATCCCCTGTAACAGAACCTGTAAGGGTCCACCTGGAAGTTTTCAGCCGAAAGCACTTTTGGCACTGTGTCAGTAGCGTCAATGATCATGACCAGTAGTCACCAACACCAACAGCGAAGATGGCAGGATGAAAACAACACTCACAATTTGGCAGTCACCCAAAGATGGAGAAAGGCTTCTATGGAGGCATAGTTACTTCTCCTGTCCACCAAATCCTGGGTACTGGCTGACGTAAATGCTGTATGTTGCCAGCATACGCCAAACCCTCAAGTACGTGCTTTATGATTCATGCCCCCTCCAACAAAAACCCTTGAAATGTCAGTGCCATTTTAAGCCCAGAGGTTTATCGATATGACTGTCTGATTAAAGTCAAGCGGTCCATCTGGCAAGATCACCCTGAATCTGTAGAAAAAAAAAAAGAGAAAATTCAACATAAGCACTTCTGATGTGTTTCTCTAGGAGCGACAACGGCTATGCATTTACAGGCGAGAAGCCATGAGAAAGTACAGTTTGGCTCCCTTAGCTCATAGCGGCTGCAAGTAGATGCTGTTCTAAGCAGAGAAGAAAATTATGCAACCTGGTGGTAACTGCTGGCACTGGCTTTTTATTGGGAATCCTCAGTAGGAGTTTGCGTGTGTTTCCTAGCAATGCAACATCATACAGTGAGAAAAACAAGCAAAAAAGGAAGTGTTTTGAAGATGAATCAGTTTCTTTTTGCTTTCGCTGGTGGTGTGATTACAGGGAGAGATTGCACTGTTAACTGCAACAACACCCCTCGATTTGAAAAGTCACATTTTCATCAAGCCCATTTATAGAAGCTTTCCCCCACAGATAATGTGCTGATGACTAGAGAGAACATTTGCTAAATGAATGGCTCTGGCGGATGATGAATAGTGCTATGCAAGTGGTGGTAACAGCTCTAAACCCAGTTATTTTTAAAAAGCAGCAGTGCTAATGCTTGCCTTATCTTGCAGAGCCATATCTAGGCTCTGAAACCTGATCTGGGTTATGTTCATCTCTACTGATTTATAATATACCTGACTTCTGGTGGTGACCTGTGGTGACCTGATCATCCCATATTGTCTTTTCACCTCGAGTGGCACTCCGGACTCAGATTTTTCTTGCAGAACCACCAGAAACCCAGTTTACATTTTACCTTGTGCAGAAAACCACAGGCTGCAGTCTACTTTAATAGTTCCTGACAGCATCTCAGGTACAGAGTAGGTACTTTTTGCTCTAGTGACTCACGTGTCCATCCTTGGAGATAATTCAGAACATGACTGTAAAAAGGCCCTGAGCAATCTGCTTTGAGCAGGGGGTTGGACTAGATGATCTCCAGAGGTCCCTGCCAACCTCAGCTATGCTGTGATTCTGTGATATTTTATGTATAAATATTTTTTGTGCCGTACTTTGCAAGGAATATTTGGACTGTGATAGCAGATTCCTGCCGAGCTGCACCAGAAAATATACTCAGTCTGAATACGCACTAATGCTAAAGAACCATGACTTTATTGATGATCTACATCTATCATTATGGCAAGAGCAAGAGAAGAGCACAAAACGAGTGCTAGAAAGATTAATGACAGAGTTTGTTAGAAAACCCCTCCTTCATCTTGCGTGGAAGACTCTTACACAACTGGCAGCGCTGGTGACAGATCTGCGTGCCAAAAAGAGGTTGGGTGGAACAGAAGAGATGATTTTATGGCAGAGACGAGGTGCTGCGTAGGGCAGAGAATGCTGCATTACAGTAGGGAGGCACTTCAGCCCGAGGGAGGCATGCTGAGCTGGAGGGGCTGCCAGTGCTATAGCATGTTTGAAGCTTTGCTAGAAATCGTGAACAATACATTTCTGCTCTCAAAAATTCTTGAATGCAAAATGATGGCATTTTTATATTACACTTCATCCTGACGGATAAAGAGGACTTGATCACAGGATGAGCAGTCAATTGAAAAGGATCTTTATTCTATTTGCACAAAACAAATTTAGTCGAGCCCTGGTATTTTTGGCGCTGTGAAAGGACAGATTTCACAAATTTGAACACTCTTTTTTCTCATCTGGGTGGAAGAATTTAAACAAAAAATATGAATGATGCTGATGAGCTATCTAGAAATGTTCAAAACAGCTACAGACCAGGAGGGAAGCTATACTAATTTTAAAAAAAAAAACAAACCAACAAACAGCACAACTGAAAACAAACTCCCCAAAGACTGAAAACTAACTCAGCTTCAAGCACTTCTCTTTCCTTCTCACTGGCAAATGGAGAAGTTGACAGCAATTCATATAAGTTGAAATCCATAAAATAAGTGTAGATAATAGGTGTAGGCAACAAAAGGGTTATATGGTTAGCATAAGTGAGGGCAATAGGAAGTCACTTTGCATGTATAGCAAGAATACAAAAATCAGTAACACAAGTGTTGGTCCAATACTAGATAGAGATGCTGTAAGTATCAAGAATTAGCAGCAAAGGCAAAAGTGTTGAACAAATAAGCTGCTCTGTGTTTGGGGAAAAGCCAGATATATTCCATCAGATGATGAAATAGCTTTCATTGACAGGAGCTAATGAGGGTGTTAAACAGTAGCTATTAAAGTTAGACATTTTTCAATCGAGATTTCAGCTTAAGTTGCATCTAGGATTTTTTAAAGAGCTGGTCCATGAGTGCTGTGGAACATTAATGTTGATTTTTTAATAAATCCTTTAGAACTGGGAGGGTTCCAAAAGACAGCGAGAAGCTAACTTTGTGCCAGTACTTTTAAAGGCTAAGTGGCATAACATGAATAATTATAAGCCTGACATCAATCAGTGGAAAATATTGCATAGCTAACAGGGGGCTAACTAATTATTATTATTCATAAGTATTAATTATCGTTAATATTATTCAGAATTCAGCCCCATGTTAGCTAATACATTTAAATGGGTCAGTGAAATTAAAGCTGATCTGCATGTTTATTGATTTAATCAAACTGAATATAATTTTTTAAAAGATTATCAATTAGGTTGACAGAGATAATGATGTGGAGGTAAGAAACTCTGAAGAACATTTGACTTGGCTTCATACGTTGCCCTGGTTACGTCATCTGAATTATGCAAAATCAAGGTTAGGTTTGTTACCATCTGTAAGTATCAGCAGTTAATCAGACTAACTATAGTCGTGCCTCGTGACTGAAAATTGAAGCCAAATAAATTCAGGTTAGAAATAAGGTACATATGTTTGTGGGGAACAAGGTAATGGAAAAAATTCTCCATCCTGGATGTTTTTAAAGGAAAATCTAGCATAACTAGTTTGGGCAGTGAGTTGTAGAGAGCGACGAGAAGCAGCAGTGGCAGTGGTAGGGATTTCGTTTCCCCTCCCTGCCAGTCTGTATGCACAGGCAGCACTTCTTTCTTCTTCTTTTTCCCCATTCTCTCATCACATTATTTCCCCTTTCCTCATGACATTATTCCCCTAACTCTGCAAACAAAGGCTTTCTGGGCCGAGCACGGCCCCACCGCAGTGGTGCACGCAGCAGGTGCTGAGCTTGGCAGCGAGCGCCGGTCAGCCTGAATTTTGTAAAAGGTGAGAAAGGATCATCACAAGGGGCCTTCTGGCTTCTAGGAGTCATTTGTAGGTATTTCTGAGTATTTCAAAAAGCAGATGTCCTGTCCAACACACCAAACCTAGACATGGTTGCTCAGTCCTGGGAGAGACAGGAATTAGGTCTGTGTTTTGGGCCAAGCTCCCAGAGCCTCATCACCTTCCCGTGCTCTCCTCAGCACCCCCCCACCTCCGTGCCAGAGGGACAAGGAGCAGCTGCCCAGCTCCATCGGGGAGGTGGGGGGGCCCTGCGCCATTCCAGCAGCCTCCCCTGCCCCAACAGCTGCTCCCCATCCCCTGTGGGGGCAAAGCCTTCGGTCTGGCGGAAGCCTCCTACGGGCTGGAGTCTGCCCCACGGGTCACGGTGCCGGGGCGGGATAAGGCAAATGATACCCAATATTTTCCAGGGCCAAGTTCTGTGTCAGGATGAAGTCAAAAGGACATAACATTTAACGATGTTTTACTTTCTTTACAAGTCTTAAGTGTAGCACTCTAAAATCAAGACCTGTGGTGTATCATTTCCCACAGAAATGGTTCCTGTAGCCTTTGGTGCGTGTCAGGAATATTGTTGTGCTTCTAGCACAGATCAAGACAGGATGAATTAAAAGCAGATAAAACTACTTTTAATATATACTGTCTGACTTTGTTTAGGGAAAGCAGTAGGTCAACTGAAGCGAATTTAGGTTAAACCAACAGAAATATTGGAGAGTTGAAGAGATGTATGAGAAGAAATTTAAAAACATGTCCAGGCAGTGACTGAATGTAGAAGCACATTAGGTTTGTAAAGCCAGGGAAATGAAAGAAATTATTTTTAAAAGTAACATATACTTACTAAAGAAAAATTTGGGCCAGTTTGCTCTTACGAGGGAAATTGTGTCACCCTGATAAATCAGCACTGCAGCTGACGCTAAACTAAGCAGAGCTCTGTGTGAACACGCTGCGAACAGTCCTCTGCTTGTGCGGCAGAGGTGACCCAGAAGCCACTCCCTCAGTTCTCTGTCCCGCAAGTGAATGAGAACTGACTTGTAACAGCCTTTAGAGGAGCACTCTCCCCATACTGCAGTTGGAACAGGAACATTCTGTATTGTAAATGAGAGCGTGTAGGCTACAATTAGTGCCACTGAGTTTTACAATATGTCGCTGGTAGTATGGGGAATGGACTACAAGTTTGCAAATCCGAAAGGAGGCTTATAATTTCGTACATGATTCTATTTCTTCTAGTGGCCTTACTAAATCTTAATAGTTTTGACCATGGAAAACATGTAATATTCCTGTGACTCTTCAGTTAACACGTACCCCAGTCCTGCAAGTTACCCTTTCATTGCACAAGGGTCTCCTTCCTATCTTTATTACCCGTATCATTGGGTATGAGCGGATTGGAAGGAACCTCTCGGATCACTGACAGCCCCCACATCACCCAGGGTCACATAATCGCGTTCATACGTGTCTCAGCCACCACCTTTCTAGACAGTTTGCCCCTGCTGCTCCAATATTGAACGCTGCCCCAGGCTGTCAGCTCTTTGATGGCTGGGAAACAGTTGCAGGAAATTTGTATGTATAGTTTTGCCTTACCATCACGGAACACCTATCTTGTTTTTCTTTTTTGTAACCTGTAATCTTGATTTTGCTGCATAACCTGCACCTCAGTTTTGGTGCATTGGTTTCAAAATTTACCATTTTCCTGAGAAATATGTCTGGCAAATCTGGGGAGGAGTATCCACTCTTTGCTGAGAGAATAGCGCCGTGCTTCTCTTCCACCTCGCACCAGAATCAGCCTTGTCAGTAGTGGGGAGTAAAAGCCCCAGTCGAAGTTTAGGTCTCTTCCTGACAGCCACAGTTCTTCTCATCCAGGATACCTTGACAGTTGTCACAGAGAAGCTAATAATGTTCTCCAGAGTGTTTTTCATTCATCTGTAAGTCTGGTACTGTATTTCACTATTGTTATTTTAATTACAAAATGCGGTGATGCAAATACCCTAAACCATCAGCCTAAGACTGCATAAAACTCAGAGGCGGAGAGAGCTGAGAGTAAAATCCCTGAAGGCTTTGTGGAGGAGAGATAGGCTACTGGGAAGGAGGGGTAGGCAGCTTTTGGAAGAACTGTTTTAGTGTGTCTGTGGCTCCAGGAAGCCCTAGTGAAACTTATGTTAATGTCAGCTCTCAATGTGTATAACCTCATTTGTGAAACAGCATTTTTTCCAGCTAACTCTCAGGTTATGTATGTGAACAAACAGCATTATTAATAATGCAGTTAAGTTTCATAATCTGTATTCTTTTTTTTCTGCCCCCCAAGCTTTACCGTGTAGTCCAATTGAAATGAAACTTTGGGAGAGATTTACATAAATCACAAAGCACAGTACCTTGCAAGTAGTCTCCTCAAGCTCCCTGAATAGTGTGTGTGGGGTCCTCCTAGAGATTTGTTGTACCTGAAATACAAACTTTATAAAATGCAAGGAAGCGAATGGAGGAACGCTTCCCCCCCACCAAAAAAAAAAACCACCAAACACTTCAGTTTGTAGGGCACCAAATACTTTTTTCTTTTAAATGTTCATTGTATGTTCCAGTACAATTGTCTGGTCCATAAAAGAGAATCATTCACCTGGGGTTACGCCACAGCACAGTACTACATGGTCACCAAGAGCACTGACGGAGCTGTAGGAAAGACAGGTACTCAGTTGCTGGATTTAGATTTCCCAGTTACATAGTTCTCCAGTGTACCAATGGGAAGTGCTGAGAACGGTGTCTCATCTTTGTTACCTGTCTTTAAAGAGGCACCGAGGACTGCAGGTGCAAAGAAAGTGCCTTCTAGCTGTGCAAGGTGGTCGCCCTAGGATGAGATACAGGATCTCGAGCTGGCTACTACGTAGAACCAGAATAGACTTTAATTGTTGCATCATAGACTGAATTTTAGGGTTAATCCTGACTGTAGCTTCCAGGCCTCAGAAAAATGTAAGTATTGAATGGTATCTCTCCTGTAGGTACATCGGCACAGAGCTGATTTCCAAAAATACTCTCCACAGAAATATTCTCTGCCCTTCTATCATCTTTAAATGAAGGAGTCTAACTATAGCAGGTTGCACAGCATGAGGCACCTTGTGCATGAAAAATTACACAATTATGAATGTTTGGATTAGTTTATATGATTGACTGATCATCCTTAAGTACTTTATAACGCAACCATTCAGGAAATTAGGCTGATGTAATGTATCCCTATCAACAAGTAATTTCCTATATGTTTGTTTGCGGTGTTCTCTAGCAGCTGCATTAAGTTTGTTAATGAAATATGGTGAGTAGATCATGATTCCCCTCACTCTTTATTTCATAGGTTGGTGAAACCAGATGCAAAAAAGTTTGCACTTCGAAATCTGATCTGAGATCCAATGATTTTAGCATCGTTGGAAGCTTGCCAAGGGATTTTGAGTTATCGAATTATGACTGTTATGGGAAGCCCATTGAAGTCAACAATGGGCTCGGGAAATCGCAAGCCAAGAACAACAAGAAGCCTCCTCCTCCCAAGCCTGTCATTCCATCAGCCGCAAAGAGAATCGATCTTTATGCAAGAGCACTGTTCCCTTTTTGCTTCTTGTTCTTCAACGTCATATACTGGTCCATATATTTATGATAAATCTTTTATTTATTTTTTTTTCATATGTGTAAAATATATGCCATTTCATTACCCCGTCCCAGTCATGAAGGCCACTGTGTGAAATTATTTGCATTTGCAGAGCAATATGTTGCATTTTGATGCCATGCGATTGTACTGAACATATGGCATCTGAAATTTGAATGAAAGCATGACACTGCAATGTCTGTGCTCCGACCAACGTTGTATATAAATGTACAGCATACATCCTGCTTTAGGAGTATATATGAAGGACAATGCATACTACATTATAAAGCTGAATAACTCTCTTCAGTTACTAGTAACATACAGAGATTTAAAGTGTTTCTGACAATGAAACTGATGTGCACGTTGAGTATTATTCAAATCAGTATTCTAGTATATGTAGTATTTAACAGCTTTTCTGATGAGTTCCAGAGGAACAAAAAACCAAACATCTTGTTCTTGTATAATTTTAGATTGCACTGTTGAAAAAAAGGCTAAGTTGTCATTCATATTATTTAGACTTTGTATGCGAAGGCAGCATTGAATAAGCTGACCTTGTCTATGTGGAAAAATAAAGATCAGAGAATTACTAATTTTGTAAAATCAGCTCATTTAGAAAAAAAACGAACAGCTGTCCATCAAGCAGACACACCTTAAGTGTGTGAGAATATGCTGACAATAAAACATTGGGCCAAATTTTGACTGCTGTTTCCTTAGGCACAAACTAGATACAATATGTCATAAACAAACAGGCCACTTTCTAGACTAAAGGCATCAGGAGTTTTGGAGAAACATCACAAGGTGCAGTTTAGTATCAGGTTATAATACACTTTTTTACATTGCTCTGTCCTCTGGCTCATCTTTGTAGCATCTGGCAAGCCTGCAGTATATAAGTTACAATTTTTTTGTTGTTGCATCGGATACATCTTCCTTGATTTCTTTTTGTTTTTCCTTTTGAAAGATTTCTGTTTAAACAAGCCAGTTGTTGTCAAGATGATATCCCATTTTTACCACTAGTTATAATATTTTTGTATGCCTGTGTTAACACAGGTGACCAAAGCTAACACCTAGCCACCAGTAGAAGTGAAGAAATGTCTAAAAGTCTAAGGGGCTGAGAGTCTTAAATATATCATGAGGTTTTGTGCCTGTGTATTAATTAACGGCAGCCCTCACCAACTCATTGATTTGGCTGCAAAGAATAAGGCCCTATGTGTGAATCTGCTGTGATAGGAGACTGGTCTCCATTTTCCAGAGGAAACCCCGTGACATGGAGACTACAGAAACATGATCTCTCCAGGGCGCATAGGTCAGGACCTGTGGTCTCCTGTGGGTGCCGTGGTACACCCCTTCCTAAGGGGAAGCCATGAGGTGAAATGCAGCCAAAAGAAAGCTGCTTGTATGGAGGCGTCTGAGTAGCGTGTGCTCCCCAGGAACACCTGGGGACTGTGCCTCAGCCCTTGTGAGTGTGCCACAGGAAAACATGTCTCCTCGTGTCAAGCTGGGGCACCACAGTTAGTTAAAATATTAAAATAGGGCAGTTCTCACTAACCTGGCAATTCGTAAAAGGAAATATGGATTATTGGCTCCTCATGGGCGAGGGAGAAACTAAATTAAAGAACTGAAACCTTCTGTAGTGAGGAAACAGACACAACCACACTTGTTGTGCTACATTTCCAGCTCATCCAGGATGTGCTGAGCCAATGCAGGCCACAAGTGGACTGTCGGATGGCCTGTGTATTGCCCACCACGAGAATGTTGTTCGCATATGGCCAGCCTGTGCAACCAGAAGGTCAAAAGTGGGCATGTAAAAAGCGCGAAACATGCCATGCTGGCTTCACTGGGCACCTGGTGGATCTGCGTGTGCCCAGGGTTTTTTTCTGACCACTGCCACTTTATGATCAACAGCCTGGTTGCACCGGTTTGTGTTGGGGTTGAAGAGATCTGCTCTTCAGAATACGGTCACGCGCTTTCCGCCAGCTTCCTGGCCACTGTCTCGTGGAGGTTTCAGGGAGCCACCTTACCAGGCGGCCACAGTTTGTCCTTTGGATCTCTTTCCCATCGGAGGAAATAGAAGGGAAATCCCAAATGTTACTGAACCGTGTTGAAACAGAGGAAAAAAAAAATGCTATCTTTAAGGTCCACTTCAAAGTTTCAACATTTCTGTCTGTTGAAGGTATTTACAGAATTGTCAGAGACTCTGAGAAGCAATAAGGATAATTCAAAGAGAGGAAGGAAGGGAGGGGTAATTTTTCTACATACAATCAGAGTGCTATATTTATAGACATTATTTATTCTCATACTTGTATTTTTTCTTACAGTACTGGAAGGCAAGAAAATAATTATCCTGTGTTGGAAATTATATGAATTTTGGAAGATAATTTTCTTGTTAGAACGCTTATTAAATGATTTATCTGTAATTAATGTCCACATTCTATCTGTATAATCTCAATTATAGATTTTATTGTTAAATTCATCTTTGTTCTTTCTTGCTTTCCTGCTTACTTGATGGCTTTTGTGTTTTATCATAAAACATTTAATCAATAATACACTGTAATTGCTTTCCAACTCACACAAAAGGAAGCAAAAGGACTGTGTATTGTTACGATAAAGGCTTTTTGTTCGTTACAGCACAAAAACTAAGGACAGAAGCAAAGTTTAACAGGAAATTTGAAACTAAATTTAAAATAAAACAGTATCAGCTATAAAGTATTAATTTTCTTTTTACTTACACTAGATAATATTGCAGTATTTGTATTACCTTGGAATATATTAACTTGTCCTACTGAGCAGTAATAATTGATTTATTTTATTTTTCTTTTTTCCACTAAAGGTCATTGAGAGTTTTGCATACCATATCACATTATAGTCCTCCAGCACCCTCTAGTTGTAAAATTCTGCCTGTTAACTTGTTTCCAGAGTGAGGTGCACATATAAAACTGTATAGGAAGTATAGGATGTTGCTTGATAGTGGTAATATGAAAGTAAAAAAAAAAATCAAAAATAAATGGGCATAAAGTCAATGGAGAGCTATAGAAACTTGCAGTATAAATTTAAAATTGTAGAAATTAAGACACTCAAGTAGTAGCAGAGGTGAGGCTCATGAAATACACATTAGTAACTAGATTAACTAGTCATGATGTCTGAACAAACTGCATGACAGCAAAATCTGTTTCTGAGGGAGAGACCATCTGTGTTTCAGCTGACATTTCCTTTAAGTTCTCCTGTTTACTGGCAGGAGAGTTACAAATTTTTGTTCTACCCTTAACATAAACCTCAGTATTTTCTTGGCTTTTAAGCATCGAGGGGTGGTATCCAAATAGTTCATTCCTTTCTTTCAAAGTGATATGGCCCTTTAGATATCTTTCTGTTTCAGGATTTTAGAACACATTCAAACACTGCCTCGGGAATTTCCTTTTGGAATGGAGATGAATTCATTAATTGCTTAACTGCATCCACAAATTTAAGCTATACAATAAGTAAGGATGTGACTTGAAAAGTATATCAGCTGCTGTGCAGTAATTCCCCGTCGGGCTGTGTGAAATGTGCTATGTGGAGTAATCCACACCTTACTGTCTTGTGCTGGTTCGACTCAGGTTTGGCACCCAGTTTTAGGACCAGCTCTGTAGTGGGTTTTGGCACCTCCTCTTTTTTTTTCAGTCTCACATTAATTCTAGTTCAGATGGTGTATGTGAGCAGTCTGTCTTTTAAGTGAAGAAGGGAGTTTATTTCTGTAAGTGCAGCGTACAGAAGACTGACCGCTTGGAAACATTGCCAAGCAGCTTTCATTCTTCAGAGTGTTCCAATTAATTTGCACTTGGTAAGGGGAAATGTGTGGGTAAAGAGAGAGTGTCTTCAGTGCTCCATTACCTATTAAAGAGAAAGCAGTAATTATGCCTTTTGGGGTAGTTTCAGTGCGCGTGACCCACAGAGATCGATCTGGCCATATAATCGTTTTGACGGAAATGCACTTACAAGTAATCTTTATTTGAAAATATTTCAGTCTGAAGAGAGACAATAACTCACTTAAGCAGTCTGTCATAGCTGTCAGAGCTGTGAAGGTAATCTATCAAGAGACGTTACGATACAGATAAGACCATTGGTCTCCTCTTCAATTAAAGCAGCTTACTGTTATGGTTATGGGATGACTTGTGCTGAGGGTATTTATAGAATAGATAGCAATAAATTATTTATTTCCAAGGCAGTGAAACCTGCATATATGCAATGTCAAGTGATTTTTCAGGCTACAGAGATAGCTCAGTGCTGAAATGAGTACAAATGTGGTGTATAGCAGATGAGGGAATGATAGGATGCTGTACTTGGTGCTTCGGTATACTGATTCTGGGATTAGGGAAGATAATGTGAAAAGAAAAGGAAATTCAGATACAGAGAGATTGAAGAATAGTCTTGTTTGTGTCTAAAATTCAGTGTAATTGTGGCTAACAGTTTAACTGCTCTGTACAGTAATAATACACTATAACGGTTACCTTCTTTTTATAGAAATACAAAAAAAATACAAAAAAAAAAAAAAGGAAAATTTAAGCTCATCTGTGGTGCCAGAAAGATACAGAAACTAGTTCTTTTCATAGGAAGCTCTATACTTGAATAAACTATGGAACATCTAGAAGACAAAATGCAGTTTTAAAGACATAAAAACCTCATTGTTGTGGGTTATTTTTCTATACCATTGTATCAAATAAATCACAAACAATCTGGGCTGCTTGCAGCACTCCCTTGCATTTTGACTCACTCAGGAAAGTCACCCTTCCCTCTACCTCCCAGCACCTGTCCTCATTCCATCAGTGGTAACAGTGTCAGTAGACATCTAAAAAAAAAAATTACATGGCTATTTTGAAGTCTTTCTGAAAACCCGCACTGCTACGAATATGTCTACACCGCAGTCACTGAAATGTCTGCAGCTAATGCAGGCTTATCCAAATTAGCTTTAAACTAGCTGACTTGGGGATGGCTGGCAACGTAGCCATGGTAACGGTGAGCTCGGCTGGGAAGCCTACCTGCTGGCGTAGGAAATTAAAAAATATACTTTGGTGTTAACCCCCACAAAGCTTTATGCTGCCTTCGCTATTGCTCTCAAACCGTTGGTTTAAAGTTAGCTCGTGTGGGTGTTTATCAGCCCGTGTCTGCGAAGTGTAGATGTACGCTGTATGACGCACTGTGGGCTAGAACCGAATTATTTTTTCCCACTGGTGATGTGAAAGATGCTGCTGTAAAATATTCTCTCTGTGGCTCTTGATGACATACAGGATTTCTGCCAGATTTAATTCTCTGTACTGACAAAAGTGTTCACCGGTAGTGCCAAAAATGAAACTCATTTTCCCAAAGCAATGCACGTGTAAAGGAATGAGCTGGATTCGCCCACCTGAGCATGACTGAGGTTGCCTACTGAGTCCAGGTCCCTTTTACATGCTAAAATAGCCATTCTGTTTAAGGTTCCTAACTCTAATAATGAATATTGGATTGTAACCTTTTAAAAGAATAATGAGACTGAAGAGACCAGTGAGACTACTGAGACTTAGGCTAGAAAAGTGTTTTTTTGGTTGTCCGTGGAGGTCAATCCTGGGTTTGGAGGGCACTGATTTCTTTTCAGCACTGTGTTTCTCAACACGTCAGTGCCTATCAGGGTTCTGGAGAACAGCATTGACTGACTCCCTCCAAACACAGAAGGTATTTGAAGGACCTTCAAGCTCATTAGTCAAATCTTCTTTGGAGTATTGAGGTAAATCTGAAGTCTGCCTGGCTCCATTAACTATCACACAGAGGCAACAGGTATATAAAACACAGGTCTTTTAGTACAAGAAAATTAACGGTCTTTCCCCCTATGGCCTGAGAGCATGGTTCACAGCGGCGGAAACCAAGCAGTAAGACAACATGGGTTAACAAGAGTTTCTGTACCACCAGACGATTGCTTAAGCCACATGACATGCTTTGAAAGGATGAAGTATGGACAAAAGGACAAGGTTTTGGATAACTGTTTTTCACCTGGTGAGTTCTTCAGACTGTGGCAGTGGATAGCATGGGGTTTTTTCGTATATATCTGTGTATGTCTGTTTCTTTCTGTGAATATCTACAGTGGGAGTCAGTTTTCACTTGAGAAAGCAAACTCAAGAGGTTTGGGGCCCCAGTAAACCCTCCTGAGTATAGCAGGTCAAGTTGCTGTACCACTGTACCCTGCAAAAACTTTTCACCTCGGAGGAAACCTTCTCTAACACCGTAAATTGCAAGAAAAATCCCCGCTGAACCAGTGGCTGCTGCTGAGAGGAAAAGCTGTGTGTAGGCAGCCCTTGTGTTTCCACCTTCTTTCGCTGTGGCATACATCATGATAATCAATAGCACTGTTTAGCTTTTCTGTTCTGCAAAGCACTCCTTTTATCAAGACTGAGTTATTTCCTCGGCAATACGCGTCAGCTACCCTACCTTTCATCTCCCTACAGTCAGAGCAAAGATCGCGTGTGCGACTCTGACGGAGTTCATGAAAGTAAACCAGTGCTGATGTTCACGAACAGATGAACGGTAATACATGAAAAGACCTGGGACTCTCTTGTTTCTCAAATTTTAACATCACCTATCTTACCCCGTTTCAGTTATGTCCCTATAACTCAGAATATTTTGTTATTTGGATAGCACCTCACTACATGCATTGTATTTTTGAGTTAAGTGTGTTGAATCATGAATTTCTTGTCAAAAGCAGAATATGAAAAGAAGTAGTTCATGTGACATTTTTTTAAATGGTGGTTTTCTCTATTAACCTTAAAACTTGCATTTGACCCAGAGGCTAGGGAAATACATTTCTCAGTGTTTAATAAGCCTTACATTGTCATAACAGATTTATCAGCATCTCAGGCAGGCTCATTCTTTCAGATTAATTTGTTTGTTTCTTTGACTCCCAAAGGCCAGCTCACTGGAAAACATTAATTTGAAGATGGGCTATTTCAAAGGCATAATACTGACAGGAGCTGACTGTAAAGACTAATGTTTTTGACCAATACCACTCTGGCATCAGTTTCTGCTTTTGACAAAGCCTATCTTGCTACCTGCTCCCGCTTCTGACAAATCCTGTTTAGCCTCAGCCTACTGTAGGGTGTAAAATCTTCGGAGGCTTTTTAAAATATCTGTCTGATTGTGTCAGCTTCTGAGGCAGCTCTGCTTCCACTCCCCTCCTGGATGTGCTTCAGGATGAGACTATTACCGGAGCAATCGTCTTTTTTCAAGCGAATACAAATGATATACAGCATCCATCATGAACTATAATCTACTTTGTGGAATTAAACTTTAGTCTTAATTTATTAATTCTTCAGATTTTCCAGTTGGTTGTTTCCCTGAGGAGAAAACTTAAATGCATACATTTCTTAAACGAATAAACAAACGTGCATCACGGCAGGAGAGGATCGTATTGGCCCTGCTTGTTTTCTCTGGACTTAAAGCCCTTCCCTTGCTGTGGTCCAGGAGCCAAGAGGGTTTCAGAGGGTCTACAGCTGCTGAAGACGTTATGGCTGCCCTACAGAAGCATGGACAAAGGCCTGCCCTGCCTGCAGAAGCAGGGACAAAGACAAGAGCCCCTGCGCAGGACCTGCCCTATACAGCTGCGTTCAATGCAGGCGAGGCAGAGGAAAACACAGCCAGGTTTCCCCAGCCCTCTGCCTTTGCAATTACGTGCGCATCACATTTTCCACTTGATGAGTTTTCTTGTAACAGAGAGGCACTTTATTTAGAAAAATAGCAACAGCGATGCCATAGTAGTATTCCCAGACACTGCAGTTTCATGGGGGGATTTTACACCACTACTGTAGAATACGGAATATTATGAATTTCACCATGGGAGATTTTAAAGAGAAAATGCGTATCCAAGTTGGCAGCACTTTATTATCTGCTACCCATAAACATGGCTTTATTGCTTTATTTATCATATGCTTCCATATTGTTTCCATTTCAGGAACAGCATCTTAAAATGGGAATTTTTTCTAAGTATATGAATTATTAAAGCATATTGTGGTTTATCCTATTTTTTCCATAGCAATATAAGAAAGAGATAGTGTCTTTTACATTACAGTGCTCTTGCAGCAAGTTTACTAGTCTCTGTGAAGAAAGTCTTGATGAAATTAAATAGGTGGAAAAAAATTTCATGGAGTGTGCAAATGAAACAGCCAGGAATAAATCCATTTATGCAAGACTCACGCTGAGAGTCTGATGAGCTTTGACAATTGGAATAAATTATTTTGGCTGAAAGGAGATTCCAGCCTTAAAAGACAGGACAACATTGAATCTTTCAACAGTTTTCATTTCTTGGCTTAGAAGAAAAATACAGCTTTATAGAAAAGACTACGTAGTCTTGTCCATACTGACCTCCTACCTGCACCTGACCAGCATGCTCTCCCGTAACACAGTCTTTCTGCCAGTTCGCGCTGCAAGAATTCAATCGATGAAATTATTTCTTCCCTGACCAAGCAGCGAAACGACTGCTGTTAGCTGAATGGCTCGCGGTGCGTGGCTGGAGGCACGGCTCCGTCTACGGCCTCAGTCTGATCATGACACGTAAGCGATGGTCTGGGGCGCAGCGCAGTATCCAGTGACCAAAGGAGCCGGGTCTCCCTTCCCCAGATCTCCTGTGAAAGTCTGGGGGAATACTTTCTCTGTTTATGACGTTCCGCTGCGTCAAATGATAGAGGATAGCAATGCTGTTTTCTGTTGCGCCAAGGGCCTTTTGATTAGATCGGATGTGGCTGTGACCAAAAATAATCCGTTGCTATATGTTGTACACTGGTTTAAGGCACTGCTGTAATGCACACAAATAATAATAAAAATTATTTCAGTCATTATTAATAATAGATTCAGTGGTATACAGTAGTGATATCTCTATTGTCTTCCCCTGGTCTTAATGTTTCTGGAAGTAGTTTGGCTCTGATATCAAGTGCCTGATATTCCCCTTATTTACATTGGCTTTACATTGTAGTTCTTTCTGATTTACTCTCAGAGGACGATCAAGCACACTGTATATATACATTCTTCCCTTCAATATCACTCCTTCCCGATCTCTAAAAAGGATTCTTAAAATAACCTTACAGTTCCTTCCTCAGACCCAAATTCCGCAGAAGAAACTGCAGAATAACGGAGTAAGTTTTATCTTTTAAAACAGTACATTTATTAATTTATAATTTAATGTACATATGCATAAATATCCCTATTTAATAAAATGGCATTCTAGGACTAAGCCTTCATGAAAACAACTTGTCAGGATTTAATAACTTACTAGTGTTTTCCCCTTCCATTATTATTATTATTTTGTTTTGCAAGTACTTTCAAAGTACATCAATATCATACCGTGTATTTTTTCAGTTCCCTGTAAAATAAATCATTCCCTGCCATGGTGTATAGTGAGCTACGTAGGCCATGAGATATTAAATCATATGCTGGAGTAGCTCTTTCAATTGCAAGCTCAGAACAAGTTTTGTCATATATAATGTAATCAATAAGTACTATTTTTTAAAGAAAAACAGTGATTAATTGGTATTTCATTTTTTCTAGAATGTTAGTATTAGTAATGCTATCCAGTAATTAATCAGTATATTAATTCATTACTTAGCAAATAAATGAAGAAAAGGGATACTGAAAAGCATGGATATGTTTCCTAGGATTTGTTAGCTAAATCCTTGAGGTGCGAAACTCACGTTAGGCGGTAGAGTCTCTCATTTGTAGGACAAAAAACCAAGAGCGGTGTAGATATAATCACCTGGGGGCTGGTTTATATACAGAAAGTTAAAAGTGAATGCCACACATACCTGTCTGACTCGGGGATTGCTTACTGCCTTCTCCAGGATGGAGTGGAAGCCCAGCACTGCTCTTGTCAGAAAGCAGGGGTTTCTTTCATGGTTGACATTCAAGAGGAAAAGATTGGGGGTGCCCATGAAGGGTGGCGTTTTCAATCCATTTAATTTCACTGTCGTTTCATGGGGTGTTACTGTTATTGGTTATCGATATGTATCACGCAATCATTTGTCAATACCACTGAATTGTCTGTTGTTCTAATGAAACACTGTATTGAGATGAGTTATAATTAATACAGTTATAAAATAATCAGACCATGAATAGAGAAAATTCCACTCCAAAGCGTAACATTAATACTAGAGACATTTTTTTAGTGCAGCGCTGCAATAGCTGCGAAGAAGTAATATTGCATTCTGCTATCTTGTTCAGCAGTAGCACTCAGAGTGCTTGCGAGATTTGTGATTTCCCCCAACTGCCTCAAATAACCCAACCCTTCTCACTGTAAAGAAAATCTGAACTATTGCTACTATTCTGGTATGAAAACATAAATAAGAACTGGATTGTTCTGGATATACATTTGAGGCTAGAAGCTTCTGAGCTCTTTATATTTCCCTTGCTTTTTCTAAAAGAGATCTTGTGTATTTTGGGTAAGCTCATTTCATTGCCTTCGACGCTTATTTGCTATAGCTGACCAACCTCTAGAATTAAGGTCCTGTTTTCTTATTACTGCTAAAACCATAGGGAGCCCAGCAGAATACAGGCAAACACTGGTGAGGGTTCTCCTCCAGAAAATGCCTTTCAGTACTCATATTTACTTCAGATACCATCAGTGAACACTTTTTATAATTTTAGTTATAGAAACTGAGATCATTAGATCACATTAGCAGATCTGTTTGATTTAACAGAAAGGCATAAATGCTGTATTCACAGTAGCCACAGCTGGTACTGACAGGTTGAGGGCAACCAGAATATAGGACAGAGGATGATGTGTCCCTATAGGAGTGTGCCTGTCGTCAGCCGCACGTTCCTAGCTGTGGCATAAATTCTTCCTCTGTCCGTAGGTTGTTCTTCTTCGTTGCTGGTTTAGACTCAGGACAGTGATGTTTCTAAGTTCAAGGTTAGGTTTTTGTTGTGTACTTATAACTACCTTATTCGAGCTGCTCTTGAAACCCCACCACGTTGTCTCTTTCTGTTGAAGCCCTTGATGCATTGCGCTGGGTATGTTGACCTGTAATGGAAGGAAACTGTAAATTTCAGATTGTTCTGAATGCAGCTGCCTGCGCACATCATCTCTGTGCGTACATCTTATTAGGGCGATGCAATTAGGAAGGAATAAGATAAGTCTCAGGTTAAATGGCAACTACATAGATTTGAATAACGGCTAGCAGTTAATCTGTGTAAGACAACTTTCCATTGTGACACAAAGGAAGTTTCAGTAAAGACAAGCAGCATCATTTAGGTTGTCTTTAATGACACAAATATTATAAGCAGAAATTTTTCTACCATAAGCTCTACAGTTAAAGCCTATATTTAAAGCAATTATGCAATTAGAAGAATGTTATTTTCTGCGCATTTACTATGATGTAGATGTATTTCTAGTCCAAAGTATGTAATTAAGTGTCTCATAAGAATTGTTTCTTTTCTCTTACATTTCTGGTTAGCTGTTTTTTTCCTTTTGTAAAAGCTTGCCATTAACACCATGCTTTATCACAGTTAATCTCTGGGAAGATATGCCTATGCAGAGGTGACGGTAAAAATATCTCTGATCTGTGCTGTGAACTAGTTCTGGGACTGAACCACTGAAGTGGTTTTTCAGAACTAAAAATAAACTTCTGTTGAGCACAACTCTGTACATTCCCGTGATAACTCGAGTGAGATGTTTCTTGACAAGACGATTTTCTCAAAATAAAAGTTATTGATGCCAAACAAGTAAACAGTGAACCCAAAAGATATTTCTGTTGCTGAAAGATTGTAAGGATAAGAGATCTGATGTTTCAAATCACAACAAGTCCTTTTAATCTTATATCCTACTTTTTATGGGATTTTTCCAAGAATAGTGTAAAATGCCTGCAGTGAGTAATTGAACGAAACAAACCAAAATCTTTATATCTTTTGGATATTTCCTGAAGAAAGGAGTTATCTTGTCTCATGCAATTCTATCTATTCCTCCATCTTAATTTATTTTTAATGTTGCTAAGTGCTTGAGCTCCATAGTATAATTTCTGCAACAGCACAATTTGTGTCTTACTTATTTGTGTCGTAAAATACATTATTTTAACATTTGGTTGTGTATGATTGATATCATTTTTCTATTATCTTTTATGAAAAACATAACAGGGAACATTTGACTGATCTGTGTTTATTCTCTTACTATAACTTAAATTTTGCTTTATTTTCCTAGTGACAGAAGCCCTGACAAAACTGTAAAACTATAAAAGTGATCTCAATAAAATGTACTGTAATAATATAGCCATTGTTTAAAATAAATGCATTACATGAACATCTCTTTTTTTAAAAGAAGGGGGGAGGGTGTTACTTTTTAAAATTCACCAAAAAAAATTCCACCTTCACGCAATTTGCTTATAAACCTAATTCTCAGTTACCTGCAGGCGCATAAAACCATATTATGTCACCAGTTCAGTGTAAAGTGGTTAAGACTGTGACCAGTGGTGTTGGTATAAATGGAAACCGATGCCTGTGTACCTTCTGATACTTCCACAAGGTTCAAAAGGGAAACACCCTGGCAAAAGAAGAAAAATGGAGGTTTCATTTACTCCCTTGGCGACCGCAGTGAATTTTGTTCGACTTTCCTGTGGAGGGAGCAGAAAAGCAGTCTGTTACCACCATATATCTCACTACGTTGACAGCTCGCCAAATTGCCTGTGCTCTACTGAGCTGCCTGGAACTGGGTGTCCCAGCCCCGAGGGACGGAGGTGACACGGCGCCCTTGGGTTGGCTCCTGACCAGTTTGGTCTCCAGCCCAAAAGCAGGGTTAACGCTAGTGTTGTCGTTGCAGCTTTCCTGCTTGTTCAAAGAGCTCTTGGCCTCGAAGCCTTGTGCAGAGGATGTGAACGAGATGGCACAGGCGGTGTTTCAGACAAGAAGTTAAGTAGGAGAGTTTCACTCCTGCACTGCGAAGAACTGTGAGAAGCTGTCTTCCTTGGATTAAGGAGTTTAGCATAAAAGTTAGAGGTTCGTCAGTTCTGCTGTGGTTGAAAGCATCTCTGCAAAGCTTATTTGAATGCTATCCTGAATGCTGTATGAGGTCATAAAATAAATTACGGTATAGACTAGCAGTGCAATACCGCTGTCAGAACTTCCATTCTCTGTAAGAGTTCTGTGTTCATGAACTCATTTTAACTTGTTGGGGTATAAAAATCAGTCAAGTCTCTGATGTTCTTTGACATTTTCAAGATACTGGATTTCCAACAGGTTCAAATTCAGAAAAGATCAGTTGATTTCTCCAGGTTTCTAAGGCAGGCGGAGTAGGCATATATTTTATAGGTATTTTTAATGAACGAAGCATTAAACCAAGAATGTGCCTTCTCCATCTCAAAAATGATCATTACACGGTCCATTTCGCACGGGCTGATATTTGTCCAGTATCGTTGTTCAAAATACTGCCTCAGCACACTCACTGCAATGACAGAAACAACTTCCTACAATATTCATAATGTTAAGGGCAGCCATAAGGAATGTTTGAGCAAGTGTATACAAAGGTGTTATTATCAGTGGCAATTATTATCCTTGTTTTTTTAAATCTGTCTGTAATTTGAGGACCTGGAGCTGCTCCTCACTGTCATCGCTTGGGATTCTGAAGATGCGAGATCACCTCGCGGTGCTGTGATTGCTGAGGGAGAAAACACCTAGTTTTTGGGAAATTGCCTCTGTTGTACAGAAAAAAGGCCCAAGTCACAAGTGAGCAGAAACCAGAGAGCGACTAACAACAAAAGCCTACCACAGATATGTCAATAGAGAGTGGACTATAACATTCTTGTCAGCTTGTATGTGCCTTTTAACATTTTAGCGTGTTGTTTATGAATGCAGGGAACTGAGGTGGAGAGGCGATTTGACAAGTACCGTACCTCAGCAGAGTACAGTCCACCAGTATATGAAATCCTACGTCTTCATCATCTCCAAAGGGCTTTTTGTTATGAATAATGAGTAATACATTTCTCACGGGTGACAGAAAAGACGCAAGGCTAAAGAGGAATTTCAGTGATTAAGAACTGACCTGAAAAATGGGTGTAGGGTTTATATTTCAAACATAGATGTCGGCATGGAAAAAGGAATAAGAACATGATGAGAATAAAAAACAACGCTGGAGTCAAGGCTGGCATTGCTCGTGGAACAGATGGGAGAGGTGGCAGATGAAAAGAGAGAGGATCAAGGCTGGCTGTTACAGTCTAAAGCAAAAAACCAACACATTTGAATTAGCTGTGCTCCACAGAGGGAATGGGGACGGTAAAATCAAAATAACAGGGGAGAAAAAAAGGATTCTGATGGTGATGCTTCGGAAAACCAGATGGAAATCAGGCAAGGAAGGAGACAGAAAGGAAGAAGAGAGGTAGTAGGTAGGCAGGGAAAAACTAGGACAGGTATTCCTAGGGACTGAGACAAAGCAATGGAAGTTGTTTATACTGTTGGAAGAAAAGGGGATATTGCCATACAAGAATTGTGGATTTAGCAAGCATAGCCTAATCTGAAAGCATTCCTTTTATCTTTTTCCGGAGCCTTAATAATGTAATTTGTTACAATCTCAGTAGAATAAACTGAAGTAATCTGTAACAGATTTTCCATGCACATGGGTAGTTCAGCATCTACCTAAGTGATTTTATCAGCAAAACAAATATAACGTTTCTTGCAAGTAGCAAGAATGCAGGTAGCTCAGCTAGATAAAGTAAGTCCCAATTCACGATAAATTCGTCACAATGATTAGCTAAGCTAGTAACAAACTGCACTGTCACAGCTACTGTACAGCAAAGGGGACTTAAAGTCGTACGGTTATCATGGATTATTTTACATTAGTTATACCACAGGGTAGTGATGTTGCTTTTTTCACCATCGGAATCACAGAAGCATAAGGTATTCCTTAGCGCGTGTCGTCCCCGGGTATATGTACTGCTAATGGGAACAGTATGTGTTTGCTAATCAGAAGAGGAAGCAGAATGAGCACGGGAGATCAGGATGTACTTTTTATTTTTAAAAAGACTCTTGAGATCCAGAATGAACATATGGGATGAAACAATTTAAGAAAGACTTGGAACTGGAAACTTTCATTTGTATTTCCTCTGTATTTACATTTACTGGTATTTGCAAAAATTCTGAAGATTTCAAATATCCAAAGACAGCAATCTTTTTTGAAGGGAAGAATTTCTTGACCGGCCACAGAATCAAAGGATTCGTACATTGGTACAGCATTTTTGCATCCTGCAAAATCTGCATATTTTAAGATTTCCTTTCTAATGAAAAAAATAATGACAATAATTCTGAATATAAAACCCAGATATTGATGGCATATAAGGCCAGAAGGGACCATTACAACCATTTAGTCTGAGCTTTTGCCAAGGGCCATCTCAGAATTTAACTTTTTCAACAAGGATTTTTAGAAAAGAATCTGATTTTGACAGAGCATTTTCCAGGGCTGAGGAATTCACTACAATATTCAGCATGTGACTGCTGTAGTCAATGACACATTACTAAAACATCCAAACAAAAGATAAACTTTGTTTCTAATCTGAATATGATTAATATCAGCATTCAAGAACTGGGGGGTTTACCGCATCCATCTTCTCAATTGCTTTATATTATCAAAGTTAACTTTCCTGAAGCACGTACTCCATGTCATCAAGTCATTCCTGAATTGTCTTGTTGATAAGTATATGGAGTGATCGCCAAATGTTTCTGAGGGCAAGGCAAAAATTTCCAGTTCTTCAGCCATTTCCAAGTTCCTTTCCATGTCTCCTGTGCACCTGTGGAAACATATGAACATTTGGCTGAATTGCAGCCACTGTCTCAACCAGGATTGTGCCAGGATGAATCGCTGAGGAAATGTATTCCTGATAAACTCATATTTATTTCTGATTAGCACATATATTAGCCCTTTTTAGCTCCCTCACCAACTTCTTCTACCTTATGTTCAGAATATCATCCATTAGAACCTATTAAATCAAATATAGCCATGATTGAATCTGCATTCTTTTCAATAAGTAGCAAATCTCTCCTGGACTTCTATAGAATCAGGATTAAGCACTTGCCCTTTTTAGGGGTTTGACATCTTATTATTTGATATCTGGCCTTCTGTCATCTGTCATTGTTTTCATTATTATTGCACTGCTATGTTCCTTTCAACAAGTGATTGATGCTTATTATTAACAGTCCCCCTGTTGATGCTTTGTTCAGATTCTGAACTAATGCATTTTTATATAAGCTTTTATCATGGATTTAGAAGAATGCATATATGAATATAATCTTCTGTTTTAAAGATTGCAATCCTTACTCACCTCTTGCTAGGTTCTTTTCCTTTTCTTGGGCAAAAAGTATTGAGTGTGATTCCCAGTAATGTAGTCTGATTTTTTTACGCACAGTGTTAATGAGTATGTCTATTCTTAGTACATGGTCATAAATTACTATCACCTATAAATTTCTTTTTTCTCCTTTGCCTGCTTGCATCTTTCCGATTAGCATAGGATTGCTATGAAAAATAGGGAGTTGAAAAAGGCCTTATTTTATTATCAGCATTTTCCCCTGTTATTAAATTCTGATTAAACTGTTTTCTTGCTGACTCACTAGCCCATGCTATCCTTTTGTACTTACTGGTCTCAGTTGAAATCTTTTATTATTCTCTGGCACACCAACAGTAGAATATGGCCACAAAATTTGACATTTTTTCTGCATGTTCTGACACGATAATACAAATCTGGAATATTACATGCACATACATACACACGCACACAAACATATTGTCCATGATGTGTACGTATACCTACTCACAATTCTATAAGGGAAAAATATGCATTAGGAAATCAACAGCCGGGGTGGTACCAGTTGTAATTGCCATGGCAGTTGTTATTAACTCACCACAAACTGGGCTGTACAAACCCCCCAGCTGTAGCTGGTAATTAACTTCTTATTCAGGTCACTTTTATTTTACCTACCTGCTGTGCTGTGTTCTGTAGATCTTTAAGTTGAAAGGTGCAGCAAGCGTGGCAGAAAGCGGGTTCAGGACCTTCATCTATGAACTGTTTAACTCAGGTAAAGTTGTTCGCTGTGTACTGCCCACAGTGGGACCCAAACTTAATTTAGCATTTATCCACAGTTCAGTATAAACGATAAAATAGCATTTTACTATCTAACCAGATAAACCGTGCATCACAATGAGTTATTCTTGCTGTATCTTATTCTATGTATCTGACAAAGGTTTTGATGTGCATGTGGAATAGCACTCTTCTCTATGACACAAAAAAAACCCACCCCAAAACAAACCAACCAACCAAAGCAACTTAAATCATTTCCACAACTGTAAAGACAATTAGTTCAAAAAGTGGGATTCTTCTAGATTTCATTTTTGTATTTCGCATCAGCTTAATCCTTTTTATATTTTAGTTCATTATGCAGCTGTAATGTATTTTGGCAAAGAGGATTTTTTGGTTTATCGTAAAATATTAAAATACAATCTTCAAACTGAGATCTTTGCCGCATTTTAACCTCATTTGATATACACAAGGGGATTTTTCAGACTTGGGTGAAAAAAAGTGTATGTTTATGACTTATCTGTGCTCCTGTTAAAAACTGGCAATATTACACTGAAGTATTTATTAAAAGTAAATGCCTCTACATCTCACTGTCCAGGGTGCGGTGAGGATTATCTGAATGCAAGCTTTCCTCTGAAATCTTAATCTATCGATTGCCACAGTGACACTGTTTGCTCCTTTCACAGTATTCAGCGGTGGGTTTTACCGTGGAGCACAAAACCTGACTGCTGGGAGGGACCAGGCTCGGGGGGAGAGCAAGGAAGGGCTGTGGTCGTTCCAGCACTCCACCCAAATAACGTGATGGGGTCTATAAGCTCATGATGTTGAAGCTCACTCTCTTTTTCTTTTTCAAGCTCGTCTCATTTTGCGCTGAGAAAGAGATGATGACACAAGTACAGACAAAAGCTAGTACAGATTTTCCCCGTGAAATGACTCAAATGGAACTAAACTCGTCATGAATCAGTGATGGGTAAAGGCCCTCAAACTTCCTACCTCCTGTGTGTTCAGGGTGTGTACTCATATTGACATCTGAGTAGCAGCAGCTTCGAGACCTTTCTTTGTCTCTGGAAAGGAGAATGAAGACAATTTAATAATTAAAAAAAAAGGAAATGCAATGCAAGATCAGGATCCTTTCCTACATGGATATTCGTCATTTTTATTCACAAAAAAAAAAAAAAGTACCTGCAAATGATTATTTAATAGCAAATTCATTGTCACAGTCACAGCATTGCTACATTGCTGCTTCTTCTATAAGATATGTGTGTGTGTGTGTGTCCGTTGTGTGTGTGGTGCATAGCAACAGACTTTGTGCCAAACTGAAAAATGTTAAATTTAGCTTGCAGTAAATGATAGAGCTGGAACCCATCTTGGGGAAAAAAAAATAATCCCCATTATACATGAAAATGAAATATCTGGGTAGGTTTAAACCTTCCTGCGTATTAACTCTTCTGTTTTGGTTACGGCAGTTAAAAATACGCATTTCAGGTATACCTGGAAGGTGTCTACACCCAAATGTCGTCCTAATGAAGACTAGTGACATTAAAAAAAAAAAGCGTTTGGGTTTTTTTGGTGGTTTTATTCTGCATTTCTGCTTTCCATGCGGACTGACACGTCCCGCTGTCATAGGGAGAAACCGGCGCGTGCTTCACCCTTTTCCCTGATTTTCAGCCGCTTAGCGCGCTGCAGGCGCGAGGGGCTCCGCGCGCCGGCGGCGGCGTGCGCGGACCAGCGCGCGCATGCGGTACCCCGCTTCACGTACCCTCTTTCGGGGATACGGGGGGCGGGGG
>VUYV01000031.1:653572-740556 GCA_008711295.1 Anarhynchus alexandrinus | reverse complement strand
TCTGTCGGCGGGCAGCGTGGGCAGCCAGCGGGGCTCTGCCCTGGCTCCGCCTCCGGCGAGGCCGGGCCCGGCCCCACGCGTGCCGCGGGGCTGTGTAGCGCGAAGAGAGGAGCCCTTTTGAGGGGTGGGGGTGTCCATCAGTGATGACTGCTTCTGCCCGCCGCGGGGTGGCTGCCCCCCTCCCCGGCAGCAGCCCGGCGTTTGGTCGGGGCGGGGGCGTAGTTTGACCCCGCGGAGCGGAGCGGCATGGTTGGCGGGGCGGGGGGGGGCGGCGCTCGGCCGGTCGAGGGGCGTTGGGCCGTCGGGCGTGCGATCAGAGGGGCAGCTGCCACAAGGGGCTGCGGTGGGAGCTACGAGCGTGAGGCAGCCGCTGCCGGCGGCAGGAGGGGTGTTGGGGGCTGCCCCTGGCCAAAGCGGGGGTCCCGCAGCGGCGCGGAGGATGAGGGGGGGGTTCCGCTCCGGGGCCGCGCCCGCCGCTCCCGCCCAGCGGCGGCTCCTCGGCCGCCCGGCGCCGCGCTCCCCCGAGGCGTTTCCCCGTCCCTCCCGGGGACGAGCCGTAAGGGACAGTGAGTCTGGAGGTTAGCTGTCAGCGAGAGCCATTTCCCTCCATTGGTGACTTTTTTTAAAAAAAATATTTATTTATTTCCCTGATTTAGGTACATTGTGGCAGGCGCGGTGGTGCTGAAGAGGGGTGTCTCGGCACAGGGGCTGGGGTAGGTGGTGCAAGAGCGCAAGCCAAGGAGCTTTCAGGGGCATGTATGAGGGTAGGAGGGTAGAGCACACATGGCTGAAGTCAGAAAAGGTCGGAGCACATAAGCAGCCACAGTAAGGCTACTTTGCTGACCTTTGCAAGCTGCCTGGGGAGTTCTTCCTTTCTTGGGCATCGCGGGTTTCCAGCAACCAGAACTGAACGTGGTTAGTATTTGCAGTTATGTGTTACTGGGACTGTCGGTGAAGTTAGGGGTTGTGTAGTGGTCTAGGTGGCATTCTGCAAAAATGTGACTGGTCTCTCTGTGTTTCGCAGCTCTGTGAAGTCAACGAAATCCTGAGAATAATTTGTGTAAAACGCAAGACTATTTTTTTTTTTACTAGTACTAGAGACAGGTACAGCCACCCGGTCTTTCAGAAAGTAAGGGATACATATTTTTCTCCAACCTCATCAAGCTTTTTATTGATGTTTGTGTCATGCATCTGCCCTGTTCTTGAGCTTAGCTGTGTTCCTTGGAGAACTCTTAGAATACTCAGATGGCATGTGTAGGCTGTAGACTGCAGTGATGGACTTTGAGACTTCCAGCAGATGGGAGATGCTATCCACGTTTCGGGTTTCCCTTTATCTGAACCTTGTCCGAGGCTTCAATTTTCAAGCAGTTTGAAGAGCACCAAATTAAGACGTAGACATGTACTTGCTTTTTCATCACCTCAATCACCACTGATGGTTTAGTCAAGTTATCTTGTCAATTGGATTTAATTGACTAGTGAAGCATATGCTAAAAATATGTATAGTATTTCCTTGATTACCTTCCAAGAAAGGTTTGATTGGAGAACAAGGGGTTCTGAAGACAAGTATTTGCCATATAAGAAGCAGAATTTAGCAGTTGATTGCAGAGGACTGCATACACAAATGGTTAAGGAGGATCCGTCTTCTTTTGTCTCCTTTATGCTTGTTCTCATTTGAAGTATTGAAAAATCTTCAGGTTCGTGTTTCGGGGTTTTTTGTCAGAATAGCATACAAAGAACCTGTGTCCAAAACCAGCACTATCAACAGTTAAACAATGCAGGTATAAAAGAAGGTCACAGAAATGTAGGATAATACGAAACTGAAAATGGTTCGGTATTTACCCAGATATTTCACTCCAACAAGGTGATTTTTCCTTCACAGAAATGTAGTGGCAGGCTTTTACCATAATAGAAGTAATGACCTTTTTCTGCCCTAAGAATAACAAATAAATTTTCTAAAATTGACAACTGAAACATTTCAGGTGTTGATTTAAAAACCCCAAACCAGCCCAGTCTCAGGCTGCAGAAGCTCTGGGCAGTGGTGCGGGAGGCACGGTGTGCGACCACGCGCCCCGGCAGCCCCGCTGGGGTGTGCCTATCTTCCTCCTGCCGTGTAGGAACCAGAGGGAAACAGGGGCATACCATTCCATGTGCTTTAAAAACGGACAAACAAAACCCCACTGTTAAACTATCTAAAGGAATCTTCAAACTTACTATCAGCACTTGCTCAGAGTTCATTGGTGAAGCAAACATTTTTTAGATGAACGAGTTGTATTGCTGGCGCTACTTTTAAATTAGGTTCCTAAACTTCCAGAAAAGAGGAGATGGTGGTCATTTACTGCTGAGGGATGTTTGAAACAGTGTAAGGCTTCTCAGACATTTAAAGGTGACCAGAAGATGTGTGTAGCAGAGGAGGAATGGAGACTCTGTGAGTAGATAGCCTTAACTCATGTAATATATCCATAACAAATAGTCATTTCGGGTTGTTGGACTGTTGCAAGTCTTTTTCAAAGCTGTGTTGACAGGTCATCAGGAGTAGCTGTTGGAATCTAATTGCAGTTTGACACCTCACAAGTCGGTGTCACTAGGAGGCTTAATGGTTTTGAGTGAGAGATGGTGCAGTCCTTCTTCAGGCTGATGGCACAATTAGGAGAAATGTTCACTGGCACGGCTACTGTTATGTCCTTCAAGAGAAATGGGCTCGACTTAGCTCTCTGAGAATTCTCGGCGATTCAGAGGATTACAGTCTAGGTGGTAAAGGCAAATGTTAACAAAGCGGTTCACTTTAACAGAACCCTTTCGGTTTTTAACAGCTGGGGCAGAGGTGCAGCACTGCAATTCATAGGGCGTAATTGGAAGGTATCCAAACCACTGGACTTTATTGTCCTTCAGCACAGTGTAATTGAGTCCAGTCTAATTGGAGAAGTGCTGACCATCAGCGACATCAGATTTTTTTCTTCAAAACAAGAAAAGAGGAAACTGGTGAAGATGATGTCCTTTCCTCTTAAATCCACTGACCCAAACAGGGATAGTTGTATTATGTACTCAAATGTTTTTTCACTGGAAGGGTATTGGAGTCATCTAAAGAGAGGTTTCATATGGAGTACTATAAAACCTCCATAACTGTAACAAGTTTTTCATATACTAGTTGCAGCACAGAGGTAATATGTGCACGATCTTGGATGTTTAATCCTGCTGGCTCAAGAGCCAGTGTTGAGCATTTCTGTTTTAAATCAAGTCTTACAGCTCTGCAGGGATCACTGCACCATGACATTATGGCAAG
Source organism: Anarhynchus alexandrinus (assembly GCA_008711295.1). NCBI lineage: Eukaryota > Metazoa > Chordata > Aves > Charadriiformes > Charadriidae > Anarhynchus > Anarhynchus alexandrinus. The sequence goes on along the minus strand of VUYV01000031.1, from coordinate 737,276 downwards.
GGGATGCTGATTCATGCATAAACCTTACATCCTTTTATTGTATCTTCAACCAGCAGCTTTGGAAACCTATGAATATCTAGCATGTTGCAACCTGGGAGTCATGGCAAAGGTTTCCCCAGCCGCTTTGGAATATAATGCTATAGATTGCATTCTTAAAGAAATAGCGTTCAGCATACTGCTGGCAAAATGATTACAGAATAAGCAAAAAAAACCCCTATCCTGTAGTGGTAAAGATGGGAGAAATTTAGTTGTGCTTATTTGGATTAAAATTACTGTGGACCAAGCCCAAATATATTTCACAATAAAGGATTAGAACTGATTTTGAAGGAAAGGAGGAATTTATGAAATGCTTATGTTTCAGTTCATTCGTGTTCCTGGTCCTTCTTATTTCCTTTTCACTATAAAACATTTCTCAGGCTCGGTGAGCAGGTGTGAAATAGGTTCTATACCCCCCCTTGTAATTAAAATGGACAAGGTCAGATGGGTTTCTTTAGTAAAATGATACAATCAAGCCAGGATGTAGCTTACAATAGGAACTCTGGTGCTTTTACTGCTCTCAAAACATTTCTCCCCTCAAAATCAAGCTCTGTAGCAAACTTTAAACATTCTTCTACTCCTGAGAATTATTCGTAAAGAAACCTGGGGTATTTATTGTGTGACAGTGCTCTCCCTGCTGTGCATCTTTGCTTCTGGCTCACGGAGCTTTTTCACAGAGCCGTGATCTAGAATGTGGGCAGATACAAATATGACAGTTTTGGCTTGGCTACTTGACTCTTCACATTTTTATTATGTGATTATTGCATTAATTTTGCCCATATATCTGAAATAAAAAAAAATACCATGCAGTTTTGAATATAGTATGAATATATATTTTACTTTTAAAAAGCTTAAAGTGAGTTATATTTAATAGCAGTTTGTGAGTAGTATATCAATAAAGCCTTAAACATACCAATCAAGCTCTTAAATCAACCAATATTATCAGTCAGTCTCTTCAAGATATTCATATGTTTATATATGCTTTTTTTTTATATTTAAGATAGGAAAATGTAGTACCTTTTTTCTCTTTATGCTAATGAAAGGTTTAATTTACACCGATTTTGATAGGACTATTGAATGCGCATAGCTGGGGATGTACTTAACTCCTTGTGTATGTAAGGCTTACTGTGCTATCCAGTGTGTGTTACAGACCCTAAACCAAGGGCCACTGCATTAACTGATACTGTAACTACCGATTTCTTTAGTTCCTTTATCAAGCTTCTCATGATTAAAATATTTTTGAGAATTAAGGCATGTTTAACAGATAAATAATTATTTTTGAATAGTTGATGATTACTAGGGAAGTACATAATAACTGGGAATATGTTATTAGTTTGAATATGTATTAAACAGGTAAAAACTATTCTACTACCATTATGTAGAAAATTCAGATAACCAGCATAATTAATTTATTAGGCATCTTCTGTGAAAATGTGATTAAATTGTAAAAAAAAAATTTGCTCAAGGAAAATAAAATTTTAAATTAATAATTCTCTAATATGTGCTGGTAGGACTAATTTTTAGGAAACTAAAAGGAGGAATTAACCTCCAGTAAACATAAACGTGTGTATGTATGTATGTGTGTATACACACACGTGTATTTAAATATGCATACATACGTACCTATATAGTGAACAGCAGTTTATTTTAAATGTTAAATAAATAAAAAGCAGGACATTGATTAAACCCTGCAATTCATTTTCTGAAGAGAATTATCTCAGAGCTCTTACTAGTAAGATAATTTATCACTTTAAGTCAGTGTTCTCACGCTGTGAATTGAGTGCATGAATTACTGATTTTTTTTATATTGAAGGTTCATGCCCATATTCTGGAACCAATGTCACTGCAACGGAAGCCAAGGAATGTCAGGTCAGACTGAAAATAACACTGAAAAGGTACTTGAATAGGTAAAAAATGTAGTTGTATATATCAAACTCTCTAGATATGTATATGTGAGTGGGCTTCTCATATGACAATTAACTGGAACTTTCATTTCTAAAATTAAGATGATTTTCCATTATTTTGTAACTGATCATTGCATTTATCAGAACATGGATGCAGTGCCGCCTACTTTTAGAAGACTGTAGAAAAGGGATTAATTCCTTTTGCCATCTAGATTTCTGAAAAGGTATAGGGCAAAAGCCTGCATGTTTTTTTTACAAAATATGTAGGTTTGTGGAGCCTTATTATTTTGTCTTGAAACCTTAATGTTTTCCTTTAATAAGTTAATTTAAAAAATCTGCATTGATTGCAAGTACATATTAGATGTAAACTTGTTAAAACTGAAAAAGGGGTTTGATTTAAATGAATAAGTCTTTCCAATAATGAATTCTTTATGGATAAACAATAAGGAGTGAATAAAAGCATCAGACAAACAGTGAATGCACATTGTAAAACGGATCATCAGTAAGGAGTAAAAGCAGGTTTTAAATAACCACATGTTGAACAAATTCATATTGCACCTTCTAAAATCAATAACTGTGTTTAAAATACTTATTTGCGTGCAGTTACAGAGTGGTATAGATGTTTTTTGAAATACTATTTGCTTTTCTTTATCTATCTGTGTCTAGGCCCTACATAGAACGTTTTTGATTTTCTAATGCAACCCTGCTGTGCCCCCTTGTTTAACAATTATTCCATACCAGATTTTTAGTTTTTTTTTTCTTCTTTTCTCTTTCATCGTTTAAAGAAATCAGGCAGTTTATGAGATTACCTTTCCCCCCCTAAAGTTCCTATTTGGGAAATTAGTAGAGAGAGTTAACATGTCTGTTCTGTATGTGATTTAATGTACAGATACTTAATGCATTTACCTATGGCTAGTTGCTTTATAAGAGTGTAAAAAAAAATTTACAAGACAAAGTTATTCATTATGATTCTGCAATGAGATGTGGTTCAGCTGCAGCTACTACAGCTTTCCACCACCTGCTCCCAAACCTGACTCGAAGAAATTGATAGGATTTTTTTGAGGGTTGAAATGTTACATGCAGTTCAGCTAAAGGTGATGGAATCAAGCACAAGAAATGTCTTATTTCAACTCTAATCTACTATTTTATTTGATATCAGAGGAAGGATATTCAGGTCTGTATTCATTAACTTAAATCAGCGTGTGATTGCTTTTGTATGCTTGGGGTGCTAAGTCTGTAACTGAATTACCAATCACTTCAGCTAGTCCATGAATGACTTACTGGGCTTTATTGCACATGGAAATGGTATCTTCATTGCTTAACTACAGAAGGTAAATGTGCTTGCATTTCACTGCTGAAAAGAAAGCACACTCTGCTATTTGTGTTTTAAAATGGACATATTTTCTTCAAATGATTTTTCCACTGTACAAGAGCAGGACAAAATTCTCTAAAATGTTTGTGTTGGCCCTGACTCATAAATGCATACTCACACAACAGGTAGAAGAGTTTCAGAGCTCAATAAGGGCCAGTAGGTAATTATATGAAATGTTCAAAATAGATACATGATCACATGCTTGCTATACTATTCCACCTATTCAGTTTAATCTCAATTTCGGGTAGTTAATAGTGCATTGATCTGATGCTGCAAGTTTTCAGACTGCTGCAGTTAAGGCTGTCATACCACTGTAATTTATTCTCAGTATAAATGTATTTAAAAGTTTAAAAACATGACTTGGGGTGGAAAAGATGCTTCTGCTGGTTGCAGATGGTGTGAGCTGATTTTCTTTCACATGCTTTGAAAATTACAAACAACAGATTCTTTCTAAGCACTCGATATGATAGATAATTTAAACAGCAATCTGTTAGGTAATGTGGAGATTTTCTCATCATCTGTACGGAGAAGACTGCTTTCAGAGTTCATGTCAGCAACAGGGCTGGAGAGCTCAGCAGAATGGTTTTGCAACTGCTTTGCAGCCTGGAGAAAGGATTTGTTTTATTTTCTTTGTTTTTCTGCTTTTTATGAACGTATTTGGTAGTTGTGGGACTCTGGTCTATACCCATAAAACGAAAAGGCTAATGTGGTTTACCATCCCATGTAATGTGGATCTAAAATACTTGAATGTGTTGCATTCCCTTGTATATGTGTAAGCTATCTCAGAATGTCTGCAAATGTATGCTAATGAAATAGACTGTACAGCTCTGAGCAAGTCAGAGTAATTTGTTCAATAATCTCATAAATCTTTGAAACTGAAGATGCTGAGGGTTAGCTTGCTCAAAATGTTCCTCCCTGATAGTAGTTATGAGCTGTTTTTGACAAAATGTCTTCCAAGCCAAAATGCTGATTTTTTTTCTTTGTTTTTCCTTCATATGAGTTAGGGAAATTCCATAACGCTTTAATAGTACAGTCTCAGAGGGAGTTTTTGGCACAAATGTGGGATCCTGTAAGCAGCAAAACTTTGCTACGTGATTGTGGCCTGTGCAGAGGTACTGATATCAGGGAGTTTATTCCAGGTGTGATATTTGGAAAGCAGGGTAGGTAATTTGTATGGCTAGTGCATGCCAAGCTCATACTTACATAAGCTGCAGCGATATTCCTTATAGCAGAAGCAGGATTGATCCACACTGGAATTACAGTGAGCGGTTAGGAGAATCATCCAGTATTTAACCCAGTTATTTCATATCTTGTCCATGTCAGGCAGAGGAACTGAATTTAACCCTTTGTCTTTCACTTCCCAGCTGAATGCCCTTAGTGCTGGGCCATTTTTGTTTTGACATCAGTCTCCTTCTCCTTCTGTCAGTCTTACTCATTTTTCCTGCCTCGATTAATTCTTGGTGAAAAAAAATCTCAGTAAACTTTTGTCCTGATGCAGGAAGGGGGAAAAGTAACTTTTAGGTTTTGGAAGCAGGAAGAGAATTTCTTGCCCTTTTTTGTTATGATAAAGCATAGAGGAAAAAAAGTGACAATGTTAAGAAAATTAGTTTATCTTAATTTAGATAATTGCTCAATCAACAAATATTAGTTGACCAGATTTATACACAGCTTTAAACTTTTGAAGTAATTTTAAATGAACACCTGGAAATATAATCATATAATTTTATTATATTTAAAAACTAGATAGATTTGAGGGATCAGGAAATAGATGAAAATATGAGTCACTATACATTATAAATTGCAGTATAAGTGTGGTTTTAATTTCATTCACAGCCTTACATCTGCCCCATTTTAAGGTGCTTTCATTTGGTGAGAGTAGATCATGCTGAAATTCTGAAAAGTCATGACTGGAAAGTCATTCAGTCCTTTTACTGACTAATCGGATTAGTTCGTGTATTCAGCAACCTGATCCCATAGTCTGGGACTCCAGAGTAATAAGGCCAGACTATTTTTGCTCAGTCAAATAAGTGGTCAAGCTTCCGCTAATGGTAGTAGGAACAAAAATGGATCCAAAGTTCATATTATTTATTTTTCTGTATGAGTGTGGAAGACTGATTTAATTTTTTGTATATGGAAAGAGGCAGGGATTAAGTAATTCCTAAAAAGTGCTAAAATGTTTGAGCATCTATTGGACCCACAGAATATTTTTTCCAGACTTTACAGTACATGTTCATATATGACCCTGTTGTTCTTTTGTTTTTTAAGTATGGCACATATTTCTTAAGTGCTTTGTCAGGATTCAGTATGGAAATCTTACAGAAATTATTAGACCACTTCAATTTAGTATAAATATTTTAATAGAACTGTTAGCTTAGCTAAAAAAGGAAAGGTTTGGTCTGTGCTTCTGTAGGTGAAGAGGAAAAACATAATGCTTGCTCCCCTCCTTTGTTTGCATTTGATCATGGATGTTATTCTTTGGTAAAATCTTTGCATAAATTTAAAATTTTCATTTTTTCCTAACTCCTTTTTCACCTGTAGGAAAATGCATTTTGGCTTGACTTTATAGAACTCATTAGTGAACTTCTGCTATAGAAGTAAGCAAGCATCTGAGCTGCAAATACTGAATTTTTAGCAAGTGGAGCACTTAATGTTTCTTTGAGCTTACCTTTTTACTTCTATTTCAATACGATAAAAAGAGAATATATTCTTCAATGTCTCCGTTTCTGGAGGCACTTTAAATTCACTTGAAGTTAATACACCTGAAGACCCAGTTTGTGATACTCCTGCTATCCTGCATGACCTGAAGGTGCAGCTCCAGAGAATGTGAAGTCTTGTAGCACATCTGGCAGCCTATGGGGATGCCTCAGATACTCCAGTGTCTAAACCAGTGCTTGGTACATGTACCTAGTAACCTGAATAATTTCCTGAGTGAGAAATTTCATGAGAAAAGAGCATGTCTGTAAACACCCAGAGAACTTTTAGGAACTCTGACATTTTTGTAGGCTGTTGAGTACTGCTGCAATTAGTTTGTGTTTGTAGTGGAAGGTGTGGATCATAGTAAGTCATGACTTAGTTATTCCAAATAAATACATACTTTCAAGGATACTGTATGCCTGTTCCAACATGTTGAAGAGCCTCCAGTATTACTACACCGTATTGGGTTTTCGTGGCAGGGGGGCTACAGGGTTGGCTTCTGTGAGAAGCTGCTAGAAGCTTCCTCCATGTCCGATAGAGCCTGTGATGGTAACTGCTGAGTGATCTCCCTGTCCTTACCTTGACTCATGAGCTTTTTGTTATATTTTCTCTCCCCTGTCTGGCTGAGGAGGGGGAGTGATAGAGCAGGTTTGGTGGGCACGTGGCGTCCATCCAGGGTCAACCTAACACATACACATCTGCTTTTCCTGTTAGCTTTGTCCTGGAGATGGAAAGAATGTTTCACTTCATTTTAGTATTTTTGTTTTCCTTTCTGTTTGGAACTGTTTCTGGCTTCCTTTTGGACCCATCAGTACGGTGGTTTGGTCAGTGTTGCAACTCCTGGCATTACTTTGCATTTTCTGGTATGCAGAATCATCATTTCCTGTGCCTGTGTTTCTGGCTTTATCTTGCACTCCAGGAAATTGCAGTGTTCCATTTTTGCAGTATTTCGTTGTTACATGACATCTTGAGATGTACCTGTTGCAGCGTTTTGAAGCCATTTTCCAAACTAAATATCAACTGCCTTAAAAAAACAGATGGATTAGAAAAAAAGTTCACTTGCTGTGTTTCCTCTCTTTGAAGTTTCTTTTTTTCTTGTTCTGTTCACATAGTGCTTAAAACAGTTCTCCAAAACAAGTGTTGGTTCTACAGGGTTATTAAAAAGGCACTGAAAGTCATTGTGCTAATTATTTAATTTTGACACATTGGTGTTTCTGTAGCAAGAAATTTGTGACTTTAAAATTAAGTTTCTTATTTACTGAATGTCATTTGAAACTTCATGAGGAAGCTAGCAACGTTTGCAGGAACATGGTAAACCTAGTCATACCACTCCAGATTGCTTACCAACTGTGACCTTAGTTTTGTGCACTGCAATTTAACTGTCTTTGCTTTTGGTCTGATTTTTTTTTCCCCCCTCGAAGAAAAACTCTGCTTTTCTTCTGTAGACTTCCTTTTCCTCCTTTCATCTCTGCCAACCAGTTAAGTGTACCAAAAACTATCTGTTTCAGGAACTCTAGTCAGTTCTTGTTAGAATTTTCTTCTGCTTTCCAGGTTCAAGTTTAAGAACACCTTGCTCTGTGACTGATCCTGTTTAGGATACAGATCCGTTGGGCGATAGTGACATTAGTGATGGATGTAACATGGGTTTTTTTGGTTTTTTTTGCGTGTTTGTTTTTCTGAGTGCTTTCTGTATTAGAACTCAAGAGATCTCATCTCATTCCAAAGCACCTTCCTAAATGTGCATGACAGACCAAAGGAGAGACTGTGTAACTTGACAAACCAGCAAGAGGTGTACCTCTCTGTGACTATGCTGTAAGAGAGGGGAAAAAAAAATCTCATGCAGTTCAGATCTGTCCCACGCATCCTCCACACTTCTAACCCGCAGGCTAGATGTGCATATTGCAGTTCACGTTACTTCTGATATCTTCTGGGAATTCCTTGGTCCGTAGCACTTCATGGCTTTATATACTTGCTGTGAGTCCTTCCTGGCTGTGCTGACATCTCCAATTCTCTTCCATAAACTAGGCCCATACAGGCCAGTCCCCAAAGCAATTTGGAAACTATGGTGCATAACAGTGTTATGGATACAAACTGGGAATTCACAGGAGTTGAGGAGTGGAACAAGGCTGGAGGCATCTGTGTTACCCAGACTGAGTGGCGGGAATTAGATGCTTAACAATGAAATTGGCAACAGTTAGCACCTAATGGAAGACATTAAGTCAGCCTAAACAACAGAAGGCTGCTATTCAGAAGCTTGTAACTGAAACTGTCAAACTAAAACTAAAACTGTTCCTCTGCCTTCTTGGGTGACTGACCGCAGGTCTGAGGCAAAGGAGGTGGGATTAATGGCCAGAAGCTGCGTTCTCAGCTGTAATGGGTTTAAACGGTCGAGTTGTATGGTGCTCTGGATGCTGTACAGATCTTCCACATTTCGGGTGGAATAGCCCAATGGTAGAGAAAGAAGTGAGAGAGTCTGGGAGCTCAGAGGATGGTAGAAAAGAGGAGCTGACTTTTTGCCTGATCTTTATGCAACACAGTTGGGACGAGGGTGAGAAGGGTATTTTTTACACATGAAAAGAGAAGCAGTTATATGATCAGGTCTCTTTTTCTCTGGGATGTACTAACTTCAAGGTTTCTCATTAGATTGAAGTTCTTCATTTTATCTTGTACTAGTAGACCTGTATTTTTGAACCTGATATTGTAACAGAAAATGTGTCTTTTGGCCTCCCTTAGGAGGGATTGCAGTGTGTTTTTTTGGATGAGTTCATTATTATTAAATTGTAAGTTACAGTTTGTATTCTATACTGTATATTTTAAGTGGTAAAAGTTAATGCTGTTTGTATTTTAAACTGCACTGGTCATGAGCAACATGGTACTTGCACTTCCCATGGGTCTAGTTGCTTCATTGCTTCTAGATTAAATTCAGGGTAGGGAGTTTAATCTGTAGAGTTCTGTGTATGTTTAATTCTGGCTATGTGGATAGAGATTTCTTCTTGTTTAGCTGTTATAGCAGCTACATCCATGGACACTTAAGCTAATAGGCACTAGGTTTAAAGATTAGGATGCTCTTGACAGGATGTTTTCTATGAAGTATGATCAACTTTCTATGTGCTTTTCATGATCTGTCAGACAATCTGTTTCAACCAGAGTTATTTGCTGAAGGAGCTGATTGGAAAATGAGAAGAGGAATTATTTTTAGGAGTGATATTTTCCCTTTTGGTCATCAGAAAAAATAAGATTAGCTTGTTTATTTCTGTATAACCTTCATGCAGTGAATGATTAATTCATATCATGCTCCATTTCTGTGAAGGGGAGAGTAGGAGATGGCAATAAAACACTCAGGTTTTTTTTGTCCACCCTTTTTTTCTGAATTACTGGGTACAAAGAATGGAAGTTCCATTTAGGGTAAAGTGCATAAGGAAAATATGTTCCTATCACCCTTTAAAGGCATATAATATATGCTATATATTATGCTGATTTTTCATTTCCTGTGTAGAAATAAGAAGGAAAATTTCAAGGAAAAACAAGCTTAGAATCAAATAAAAAAGTATTGTCAAGATCTGGATTATTCATACACGGATGAAACGTGAACAATTTAAACCTGGAAGTCAGAATAATAGCATGAATAACTGTAGTGATATGCTGTTGAATAGCAAATGAGTGCATCAAGAGAAAAATGAACAGAACAGCCTTGTTCTGGTGTGTCTGTACCTTTTTACAGGCAATGAAATAACAGTGATCACAAAATCTTATGCAGCCCTCAGGAATAGGTTTACTAGATTTTCCTTCCAAATCTCTACTCAGTTGATATAACTCACTCTGACAGCTACTATAGGGCTGAATCCTGAAAGGTTCAGGGTGCTTAGCATGCCAGCAACAGTTATCTGGAATTGCAAAAGCTCAGGAGGGATACGATTCACAGGATTTGTGCCAGCCTTTCCCGTGCATTTGATTATAGTTTATCCCATTTTAGCTTACCTACGTAATTATAAAAAACAAAATATATGGAAAACATTTGGAGTTTTAAATTAAGAATAAACATTACAGAGAGTTCACACATGGCTGGATTAAATGGTGAGTTTTGTATTACTAGATTCCTACGACTGGTGACAGGTAGAGGCTGTTACTCTAATCCTGTTGTGATACTGACTGGGTACCAGTGCACACTGCCATTCTTTCTTTCTTTGTGTGTCTGGATTTCCTTCCCACACAGAAGGCTGTTTTTGAAGGGACAGTCAGTGCTCTGTCACCCCCCAAATGTCAGCAAGAACTCTTGTCCAGACCACAGGTGCTCCATAGGACTCCTGGGTCTGCTGTCCACAGGTAGTCACGGTTGAGCGGAACACACAATCCTTATTACAATCAAACCATTTGCTTATGTAGCAATACCACTAGCTCTTAATGATTAACTTGGAGTACACCAATTGACTGGCCTGGATAAACTATAATTAGTAAAAAAATAATCTAGGAATCTTGTCAATTTTCAAGATGGAAATTTCTTTGAACCATTTCTTGTTCTTCAATATAAATATTCTTCTGGAGGTTGTTTGAAAACATGACTTAATCAAGAGAAATCTTGTTGAACGGAATAGGCTAGAGTGAAGGTCTGTCTATGCACTTCTCTTTGTCTTCAAAATTATTCCTTCTCAGATTCATTATGTTTGGATCTTTAGCCATACATCTCCCGTCATAGTGAATGTCATGGGAGTTTTCTTTTTTGAGAAATGGTTAACTTTAATCACATCTAGTTGTAATTCATTGTAAGTTGGAGTTACGTTTTTTAAAAGGAATAGTTTCAATTAAATCACCAGCATTGTGGTTGCATTTTCTGATAATGTGGCAGGTAGCAGTTGATTCCTCTAAAAATGTAACACCTTGATGGTATTTCTTTGAATATTTTAACTTCTCTTCACAAACTCTTTGACAATAAGTGAAACAAACCAAAATGTCTCTCTTCAGAAAACATGCATGAGTACCATCTTGTGGTGGTGATAGTCTACCACTTTTTAAGATTCAGGCAACACACAACGCACAGAACGGTAATTTGTTCACCCTTTGTGCATAGTCTAGAAAGGATTTTGTATTTTTCTTTCAATGATGAAGCTCATGATGTAATGGTTTGTTTTTTCTTCAATTTCTAATTTCATGTTCTGAAACTTGGAAACTTGGGAGATTATGCTTATTTAGCAGAAGCTTAACCTCCTGTCTGTTGTTTTGTAATAGAAAGACTGAAAACTGGGTTACAACGTTGGAGAAGAGAGCTCTTCCCCTCCCTAGCATAACCTTAGACGTGCTTCTAATAGGCAAAGGTTGTGAATGGTTGGGTCTTAAAAGTAGTGTAAAAAAATTAAAAAACGTGTGTACAGTATGAAGGGATTGAGGGAATTTATTATAACTCTTGTATATTTGGAGTTCCCCAAAACAGAAGTTATTTTTATAAGTGTAAGAATAAGACAAACAATTATACTTGAAAATATTTGTGAAGTCATTTTTTCAATGGCATAAAAGAGTGTGTTATAAAACAGTACGTGATGGTGATTAAACAATTCATAGTGACTGGATGTGGTATAAAGTTTTCATGAGTAATCGTTTAGGACTATGTGATTAGCATGAGTGATTTCACCTTTAAATAAACTTTCTAACTACTTATTTTGCAACTTGCAAGGAGTCTTCTCTGACTGCTGGTAATGCCTTATAATGTGCTATCATCTAGTGGGCTTATAGCCTTAGTTACTGTAGCTGTACCAGCACTGGCAGTGTACTGCCAGTTAGCTGCAGCCAAAGTCCAGGTGTGGTTTAGGGAAGGTGCAGGGCAGGACCTGTTTGCAGTAGGCAATCTGGAGTTGGCCACCTTGTTTTTAAGGGAAGACTGGTTGGCTGTTTGGATGTGAGATGCCCAGTCAGTGGCAGGGGGATGGAGCATGTCTAGGGGTGTAGGGGCTCATCTTGTTTTCTGTATTACCATTGTATTCATTATTTTGGGGCAACAGGGATTCATTTGGCGTACCATAGGTGACTTCAAATCCTCCTTCCTGCTTTATCTCCTCCTCCTGTGATTTTGCATATCCCCTTTCTAGAGTAGATGATCTGTCAGAAGAACATGGTAGGCAGGACTGAATGGGGGCATGTGTCAGGAGTGCGTCACTTTGTAACTCTTATTTGCATAGCAGAGTGAGAGGGGCAAGCCTTGTTAGCATGACACAATTAAGGACAGACTTCAGTTCACACCAACATTGCAGATTTTCTGCCATCCACTCCAGCAATTATGAATACAGATAAGTGTCAAAAGTGTCTCTTTTACCATTCTCCTTGTGTGACTTGGCCTTTGCTCTGGAATATTTGATAATAGGAACCAATATGCTCCTACACGCATGTTTTCAGTAATGAAAAAGATGACATTTCTTGTGCAAAAGAAGATAAAGCAAATTTAATTGACTTATCTTTACATTTAGCTTAATAGAAATAAATCTCTAGAGAAAGCCATAACACTACTTTCCAAGTAACATACTAAAATCTTTTTTCTGATTGCAGTATTCTGTGGTTTCCTGTTGCATTAATTCTCAGTTTTACTAATTTTTGAATAAATTCACTAAAATTAAGAGAGAAAAAACAAAAGTTGTTATGCTATCAAGAAAACTCCATATGGTTTCCTAACAAAATATTCCAGCTGTACTGTGATGTAGCCTTCAGAGAAACTGGAAGCAGTTTTTCCTATGCTTTTCTGGGATTTTTATTAATATTAACTTCTGGCAATGAATTACAGTAGCATTGCAAACCCCAGAGCCTGTTTCAGATGCTCATGCTGCCACGTTCAATCCATGTATAAGTTATAGACATGATACTTTTTCTGGGAGAAAAATACATTGATATTTTAAGAGCACTCTTCTGTTCCTTGCTTTGCTGTCTTTTACTTCGTGTAGCATTAACAGAAGTGAAATGTTTGATATAAGAAATTGATTGTTTTACTGGGTCTAATTTAGTACTGAATGTGAACAGCAGTGTTTGCATTATTCTGGAGTTCTGTTTTAACTGTCAGTGGTGTGTAATTCTAGTCTGAGATTTGATATTTCCCCTCAAGAAGAAACATAAATTGGACTGAAGAGTGGCTTTTGATACCAAGGTGCAGTTTGAGGGCTTTCTAGTATCAGCCATTCCTTCATTTACAATAATGATTGGTAGGTTTCAAGGCCTTGCAATTCTCTGAAGACAGACCCTTTTTTCGAACTGTAGGCTACTGTTATACTAGGCTTTAAAAATGAACTGATTTTCAAAGTGGACTTGTCTTCAAGCCTCAGCAAACCAGGGGCTGCGGTGGGTTTTTTTGGGGTTAGGGTTTTTGTTCTCTGTGTGTGTTTTTGTGGATTTTTTTCCTTTAAAATTATTTACTGAAAGACTTAGTTCACCGTATGCTCAAGTTTAACAAAGTATATATGCTCTGGAATAAAACATGTGGTCTAAATATTAATCCTTAGGGAAGAACAGTGGAAAGGGAAATGCTTCTGCCAGTCAATTTGCAGCATAGCATGAAACAGATTACAAAGGTGAAGGTCCTGATTTGAATGCACACTGTTATCAATTAGATATAAGTCATATGTATAATCATCTCATAAATCACATCATTACAACTCACACCATTATAAGTCAGTGTACATAAGACTTGCAATCTGATTGGGAATCAGTGCTTTTTCTGAGTCCTGGTATTCATTTCAGATTATTTCCATTTTCTCAAGGGTATTGTACACTAGTGACAAGGGGAGCATTGAAGATGATGAGAGGCGGTTAAGAGCACTTGGGATATTACATGTAGGCTGGTCTGCACCTGTCAGTAGTTTTGAGGGATTTGAACTACATGGCCTTTTTATCAATTACTTTTTGCATCAGACTGCTATAATATATGGGATTGCTAATTTCAGATGACTTGTTTTAGTTTTCCAAAAGCCTGTAAGTACTTCTGTATTTATAAGCAAGTATTAAGAGTGATTGCTGTACATTTAGTAACTGTGCAAACAGTTTCATGGTAGAACCCTTCAGCAACTGTAAATAAGAACTAGTTTGTACTGCAGAGCATCATCTACATTTATTTGCTTTACATTCGTGTCTGGATGTCCCTGGAGGTATTACAGGTTTATTATATTAGACATTGCGCATCTGTGTAGTAAGTGCCAATCCTTGGCCCAAAAAGCTCAGAACTGAAATATACAAAGAAGACAAAACTTTCTTCCCTCTTTTCACATGCAGTGCAGAAGAGGGGTGGAGAGAGATTAAATTATTTAGTCAATCAAGGTCATAATGAATGTTTACAGTAGAGCTGGAAGTGAGTCTAGATTTCCTAAGGGCTGGTGAGAGAGCAATAATTCTGTTTCACAGAAAAAGAAAAATCCATTGTTTTGGTATTGGTTTCCTTTCTAATAATTGAGGGAAACCAATCCATCAGAAATTTCTTATGGTTAAGGAAAAAATGCAGAGAAAGTTGAAGAGGGGGAGAAAGACATAGGAAGAGAAAATAGGCAGGAGGGAGGGAGAGAGGTGGAAGGGAGAGAGAGAAGTATGTCAGAGCATTTGTATGAAAGGGGGAAATTCAAAGTCACTTTCTCCTTTGCATGATTCAGGTACTCGAACCGATGTATTGTTTTAAATAGATGCCAATTAGAGAACACTTGCCATTTTCCCTTTCCTTTTTCTTTCTGTTTCTGACCCAAAACTCTATTTTGGACCTTAGAAATTCTCTTTTGGGATGAGAGAGAAGAAGGAAATGAGGAAAAGATTGATTTCAACAAAAAGTTTCAGTTGTCAGAAAATGAACATCTTACCAAAATGTTTCTGACAAACCCCATTCTTAAATCCCACCCCAGAATCTTAGGTTGTCTTATTTCTGTTAATTCCTGTATTACCCTGTTCTCAGTCAAGAATCATATTCCAGAAGTGGCATAGGTACAGAATAACGGATTATCTCTTATACGTCCTCTCTTTTTGGAGAAGAGTCACACTAAGATGCAGAAAAAATCGAACAATCTGTTTTTTCTGGCATATATATTTTAGAGGGAGCATAAATTTCAATCTTTTTTTTTTTTAAAGAATATTTCTAAATTCCATGTAATACTAAGTTTCAAGGTGGTGACATAAAAAGGGCTTTGCATTGATTGCTGGTAACCACCACAAACCCATAGTAGTAATTAAGACAAAAGTAAAATCAAGAATATTGCAGAAATAGATCTTAAATATAGACCTTTCCTGGCCATGGGATACACGTCTTTCAAGGTGTGAGTTACCGTATAAGATCTATGATATATAATCCATGAAATGCTTAATCCTTTGCTTCTTAGCTGAAATTTAAGACTTTATTTTACAGTCATAAAATTTCAGATGGATTTTGTTGGTTTTATTCCATTGTTGTCAGCAGATATCTCTAGCAGCAAAGAACAAGTGAATTAAATATATTTTGTGTCATTGAAAAACATGATTTGTAGGGGTTTGTGCAGAATCTTGTTTTGTACCAGGCAAAGCTGCTTCTCTATCACAAATAGTCCTCTTTTGGTACCATTGTGCACTGTGAGAGGACTTTTTGCTGAAGGCTTCCTGCCAGGTTTTGCATTATCTAGATATCCTGAGCGCTCATGACTGCTCATTGTTCTGACTGAAAATACAGGATTGAGACCTTTAGTTTCATGCAATATTTTAAGGAAAGCAACACTGAATGAGAAACGCAGGTATGAAATCCCGTTCATCTGTGGTCTGGAGGTATTATTTCTATTTTTTATACTAGCTGTAAATACAAAATGCTTTGTACAGAGATGGTAGATGATCTCCACCAGGCTGGTGAAATACCTTCTAACAAAGAACAAATGTCTGAATATGGAGATAACTGCCTGGAAAAAAATCATAATTTAATAATGTGACAACCACCTAAATATCAGAATGATAAGACCTGTTGGTTCACATACAAATGAATCATAGAATGGTTTGGGTTGAAAGGGACCTTCAAAGACCATCTAGTCCAACACTCATGGATGAAATGAAAGAAGACCTTCTAGTTTTAGGAGCTCAAAACTGTTTTTTTCTGCTAACCAATATTGCTGTTGTTTTGAATGACTTCTGTTTCAATCACGTTGTTTATGCGTAACTGCATTGTGAGTCATTTTAATAGTGACTCACATTTTAATGATAGACTTAGTGCCTATTTTATGATGAATGGGAATAGTACTTTATCATCCTTCTCTTGTTGACATCAATAACTTTCATATTTTCCTGTTGTACTGGTGGCTGTACATCAGTTATGAATATGAGGGAATCAGTCTTGGGGGAGATGTTGCAAGTAACCAGATTGGTAGTTCTGGTTCCAGTTCTCATTGTCTAGGAAGAACTCACATTATTTTTGGTGTTTTCATAGGCTTCTTCCATAGACCTCTGATTAGGTTAGCATTAGTCTTTGATTGACCCAGTAGAAAGCTAGAGAGTGTAAATTTTATGATACTAACCTTGGTTAATGAAGTTGAAGGAGAAGGAGCTTACAGAGCTTACAGAGCTTAGCTGGTTCCTGTGTCAGCAATTTCTCAGTAGTAGAAGAAAACTTAGGTTCTCAAGTTTGTTACTTCAGTTGCCAGATTATGCTTGCTCAAAATGAGGGTGAGGAGACTGCTTCATTAAATGGCACACTGATTTGTCCTGCTGTTTGTTGCTATTTTGTATTACTGGTGCTTACTACAGAAAGTTTGATTAAATTATGTGCATCTATTCTTGGGAGAAGCAGAATATTCTTTCGTCAGTAGCATGGAGGCTTTTATCAAACTGAGATGGTCTTAAATAACCAGAAGCTTAAAAATCCAGTAACTGTGAGATGCTAAGCAGAAGCAAAGCTAAAATGCATCTTGATCAATGAGGAACTAGTGTGAGTCTCGTGTTATGCAATGATATGCATATAGAAAATGGTGAGTGTTACAGAGCCAAGCTCTCGACACAAGGTGCTTTGTCTCTCTTTTGTTCATTGCGGTTTGTGGATGGGAACTACTCTTCCCTGTTGTCCTTGACTGATTGTCCAACCTATTACTTCCTTCTTGTTTCCATCACTTATCTGAGACATCTGGAAGAAGAAATTAAGTAGTGAGCCACCAATTCTAATTCTATTAATAAAATTAATAGTTACTTAATGAAAAATAAATCGTAAACCCAAAAATCATTAAATAATGTATAAATAGAACTGAATTTATAACATTAAATTTCAAATATATTTATACCTTAAATTTATTTGTAAATGGAGAGCATTGATTAAACAAGATGAAGACATTGTTTAGAGGGATGTCTTAATCTTATCCAATTGTATCAGTTGTCCTCCTTCCAGTATCCGAACATAATTTTCAGGAACCAGAAATTTTGTTTCTGTTGCCATTGCAAACGTGTAATTGTTCAAAGGCACTGATTTTTGCACCATCTGTTATCATTTTTCTGTAATATTAATTCAGGCCATATCTCTGGTGGTGTAATCAGTTTAAGACTAACTGTTAGAAGTTCTACTGTAGTATCTCTAATTGCAGGGGCCAAAAAAAAGGCAATACTCTGTCTTAAATATTTGCTTTCAGTATGCACTAGAACACCTATAGTTAAGATTATAGTGTACTTGTTATTAAAACAAATTTTTGCATCTTTTGAATGTGCAGAACAGCTTGAAAACTGGTTTAACAGTGTAGTGATCACGAGACATTTATTATACAAAAATGGGACTCATTTGAATAGCAGTACTTTGAGATATTACTTCCAGAGAATGAGTGGTTGTGTAAAGAGGAGTCAGGGTTCATATAAGATTCACGTTTCCAGGATGATCCTGATGTGATACAGTATCTAATGATTAGATTAAAATTAAATTTAATTAATTCAGATGTGATGGTGGTGCAAAGGATAGTAGGTTCCTGTGTGTAGAAAGACAGAAGAAGAGAAATACTTTGCAATCTATAAAGAAATGATGGCGTAAGATGGGAGAATACAAATTCAAGCTGTCTTTTCCTGCTAATTCAAGTTCCATTTTTAGACTTCACAAACCCAATGTTAAACCTCTGCCAATAATAATTCTGTCTTAGGGAGATTAATTTTTACGTCCTTCTTTCTAAACAGAAGTTAATTAAAAAGTTTCACAAGGATCACTAAAGACAGAGCAGGCAGTAAAACAGAAAAGAGATATGAAAAAGACCAATCCTATCCTTTTAGTATTACTTTTCGTAATTGGGCTTGAATTAAATGTGTCAAATCTGTGTTCCTGGATATCACATGAGTAATAGGTGCTTTAATTGCTGAAGTTGTCTTCTAAAGCTAAGAATACATTCCAAATAATCTTGACCCAATGATCAGAATTGACCCTGTGATGGTGATGTGAAGGAGGAGCAGAGGGTGCACCTGTTAAATTACTTTAATCAGCTATCTAAATCAACGGTCATTGATTTCATCTAGGTTTAAAGAGATCAGTTGCCCATACCTTCCAGAATATTTGGACAGATACTCCTTGAGATTCCCTTCATCTTTTCCCCATTAGTTCAGCCTTAGCTCTCAAGCCTTCTCTTACATTTGAAGCACCTGGTTAGCCTGGAAATGCATTGGTTTTATTTATCACTTCATTATTCCCTTCAAAGGGTTGCTTGCCTCAAGTCTCATTTATTCTGTTTTTCTGCTATTTTATTTTAAGATGCCAGCAGGTAGTTTGTAAAAGTACACATCTCCATAGCTTTCTTCTCTTTTTATTTGGTCTGTCTAGAAAATGGAGTGACCGAACATCTCAGACAGGAATTTCTCTCCAGAATATATTTCACTTTAAGGTCATACGTTTGTATCTCTAAGATCATGTACTAATGTCTTGGCACTGAAGAAGCTAGTGGTTTGCCAAGAAGATGATCAGTAGAAATGTTGCAGTGCTGCCATGTGCATACTAATGGGATGTTGGACAACAAAGCAATGGATATTTCTGGTTTTGATCTGAGTATAATGTTGCTGCATTGGTGTTAGCTTTCTCAGTGTATATATCACCAGAGTTTCTATCTATAAGTATGCTACCCCAAGTCCTTCTTGTGAGGTGGCATTTGATACTATTGCCTTACTGTCATTGTAATATTTAACTTTGGATTAAAGGGTGTTACAGTCTTTACATTTTGGAAAACCGTCTTGAGAACACTGTTCCAGACTAGTCATCGCTCTTTTTTTTTTCCTTTCCCTGGTTTGTTGTTTTTGTAAACTCATCGCAAATTTCTGCTAATGTCAATAAAAATCTTGACAGGGAGTTTAGCATTTCTTATGCTACTTAACAGGGTTGATGCTCTTAGCTGCTTTCCTCTTTTCACACTGCTTGCATCTGACCTAATGGACTGCCTTTGTCATTAGCTTGCTCCAAAGTGATCTACATTTTGCTGTGATTTGGTAAAAGCTGGCAACTGCCAACTCACAAATTGTGAGCTGGGATTTAAAGAGCTTTGATGGGTTCCTTTCTGAGGCTGCCATGCACTAGACTGTCATTCACAATGACTTCATCGTCCGTAGGTCCTTTAAGTATTTAATACTTTTTTTTTTTTGAGTGTAGGCAATATTCCAGAAAGTGACAAATTCACTGCAAGCCCTGTCTTCCCAAAGGACTATTAAAAAAGATTGCTTTTCTCCTCTGACTGACCTGCCAGTATTTGGATTGAGCATTTAATACCTTACGTGAACTTGTTAGAAGGGATCTGATCACAGGTAGATAGGCTTTCCTGAAAACTTGGTCTTTTGGATCTTAGTTCTATTCACAGTACACGTATGATTTATTTCTGTTTCACTGAGACCACTCAGCTAAACCACTCAACAATGCCTCCATTTTTATTAAAATGAGACTGAAATGTCCCATACATAGAAGATGGTTCTCCACGAAAGATTATATGGTTAATTACAGTAATGGTGGTTCACTACTGTCATTACATTAGTAAATAGAATTGATTTTCCAATGATAGATATTCCAGGCCTTTGAACGCAAAGGGAAGTCTTTCCTTACTTTCTCCTGTTGCAAGAGTCACTCCTAGAAGGACTTCTGTTAATTTTAATGATTTCTGAGGTGTTAGTCCCACTGTTGGTTTTATTGCAGCTTAAAAATCCAGAAAAATATTCTGCTCTTTTGGTAATCTCATTGCCCCGCTCTCTGATGCAGGTGCCCTACTTAATCTGCTCGTATCACTCATCTAGATGATGCTGGCATCATGGCACAGGCTAGTCTTTTCCTGTATGGTAAAGCAAAGACACAACTTCATTGTGCTCAGTATCGTTGTCAAATAGTACAAGTTCTGCACAGTTTCAGATAATTACAAATGCCAGTTGCCAAGGAGTTTAACCATTGAAGGGGCAAAGAATTGTAGGGCTGGGCAATTTACGGTGCTGAAACTGAAAAGTGGTTGAGGTCATGCTGTCCATATTAAAGGGAAACAGAAAAGCAGTATATGTAGGACTTCAGTTGAAGAACACCTCTGAGAACAGCAGCTTGTCAGTAGTGACGCAGCATTCTTTCTAGCGATAGCACAGAGAGAGAAAAGGGACACCTTCAACGGTTAAGCTCTTTGGCATGAGAAAACAGCAACGAATGTGCAATGAAGTCCTTTAACTGGATAAATTACACATTTCCAGTGATGATTTTGCAGTAGTTTGTTCTTGGCTTTGCCTTTATCTTGCACAGAAATTTTTCTTTTTTTCTTTTTTTTTTTCTTTCTTTCTTGTTTCATCTGCCTCTCTCATTTGCAATTAATGGTTTTGCCTTTCTTTTCTGGCTTCTCCTTCTTTAGTTATAGAAAGTTGTATTAGCTCAGTCTCTCTTGTCATAAACATCCTCACGCTGTGGAATGAGATAAGTACAAGGTACATCTAATGGTACTGAAAAAATAAAAACCATAGAAGTTTGTAGAGCCTTCTGTGAGAACATTAGGGCACATGTCTTCTTTGATCTACACTATACTGCATTGATTTGACTTTTAGTCCACTAATTAATATTATGAACGTTTGGCCTTTATTACAACCTTTGAAACCAAGTCTAATATTTTGGCTGCAATTTTTTTACTTATGGTGAAGGCTTTATTTCTTAAGGAGTATTCCAGAATAAGAGTGTCCACAGGAGAGTTACACTGTCATAATCAAAAGTGTATCATTAATTCTGGTACAATTCATGCTGGTAAATATAAATACAAGTTCTTTGATAATGGGTTTTTTTTTAAGATGTCTATTATTTTAAGGTACTGGAAAGGGGATTTTTATTTCCAGTTACCCCTCGAAGAAATGTTACTGAGAACTTAAACATAAAAACCCTCTTTGTAAAAGGTGTTGCTGATATTGTGCAGTAACTGCAGCTTAACATCCATTAATGATAACGTGTAGGTTAAAAGATTTTCCTTTTACAGTGACTGAAACTCTGAAATTGTCTATGCAGACATACCCCAAAACAATTAGGATGGCTTAGCTAAAGTCATAAAGTTAATGTGCGTTTTAAAACCTCCCAACAAGGGCATGGTGAATGAAACCCTCTTCATTTCTGTATGTTAGAGCCTAAAGAGAATTTTCATGTAGTACATGTCATTTAATGTTACAACTTTCATTGCTTAGCTCCCGTAGTGGGTGTGAGACTTCTTCATGATTGGTGGAAGTGTCTAGTAGGAAACACCAGTGTGTCAAAGATGTGGTCCTACCGTGGAAGGAGAGTGACTCAGATGAGAACATTTCTCTGGTCTTAGTCATCTCCTTTGATTTTGTATAGAACTGATAGGAAGTTTTTTGAATCCAATCAAAAAGTTGGCCATATAGACAGCTTAGAGCTCAACATTTACTGCAGCACTACCATGGTAATAATAGAAAGGACTGAAAAAATCAAAAAGGGGAAACAAAGAAGTTGACAGTAAAAGAAAATTAACCATTACACCATGTTGTGGTGTAAATCATTCTTTAAAGCATCATTTTAATGTAGTTTCACAGCCTGAGTTGGTATCCCCCAAAAGGAATCAGAGACAGAGTAAGCTTTTTAATGGAGTATGTGTGATAAACACTGGCCAAGTTGCATTTTAACATAAAAGATAAATTATATTTGAGATATCCTTTGCCTAAGGTACTTAGCTTGCTCAAAATTTGACTTCCATGGTTATCATCTGAATTTGTCAAGGAAAGCTGTGAATAGTTATATTTACATAAACAAAGTCATTTATCTCCCATATTTGTGTGAAGCAGGTTAAACCTTTTGCCATCAACAGTGTTGCTTAACCTTTTATGTTGTATCCCTGCTCTGTATTGTTCGGAACTTTTATTTTACACTGAGGGTTATTAATCTATTTCAGCATTGTCATGTGGAATGCAATACTGTTTTTCTCTGAAAGCTCATTAAATTGGGCCTACATACAGCAAATAATTAATTAATTTTATGTGAAGTCCCTAACTAGCATATTTTACAGCACATTCTACCTTTTTTAAACTAGTAACAAAAGCAAGATAAAATATTTTATATTTTTAAGCACAAAAAATACATACCTCCTTTGAAATTAGCAACTACATAATGAATGATACTTCTGCAGTATTTTAATGTACACCTTATTTACCTAAGTAATTCAAAACAAATAAAAAATAGTCCCTTTGAGAATATTTTTACATTGTCTTTTGAATATAAAAAGCATACATGTCTCATGCATTGCATGCAGATTTCATGGTCGTGAAAACGAACCTGATTTTTATGTTAGGATAGCATAATTTTCCACAATTGTTCTTGGCACAGTTTTCTACTTACATGGCTTTTAAGATACTTAAGGTAGTGACTTCAAGCCTCAGGATACTGTATTAAGCAGAAAACGAGGAGAGGTTGTGCCTTATTTCTGACTTCCAGCAGCTTTTGGTTTTCTTCCCTTTTTTTTTTCTTCCCCTTGTTCTTTTTCATGTCAGCTTTCAAGATACTATATGATTTATATTTACATTTACAATCAGTTTACTTAACTATATTTTTTGTCTGTAACTCTTGAAATTTTTAAGTCAGTAAATATGCATCTTTTTATGATTTGCCAGCTATATATAAAACTTGCAGGCTGCTATAAAAATACTTTTATTTGATTTGCATTTTTATCACCATTCAAATTGAAAGGGAACAGTTCCTATGTTCACTCCTATTGTACTGGATTCAGTTCAACAATATGGGCTAACAGTTGGTGCAAAAAGGCTCTGCTGAGGGAAGGGATCTGCATATAAATTGATCAAGACATATGGTTAAAGTGTCTTATAAAGGTTCACAATTTCTGTACCATTCTGCCAGCCTGTCTCCATAGTAAGGGTTGATGAGGTATTTGACTAGCATTTATTTGACAGAAGATAGCAGCAAAATGTACATTATCTCCTCTGTTATTTATCATGGTCTAAACAAATTTATTCTTGCTGTTACATAAAATATCTTAGTAAAGCTAAAGACTGTAAAAATGCAACTTTGTTCTGGATTCATTAAAAACAAATATGTCCTTGCATGGAATTGCTCTGCCTGATGCTGTAAACTCTTAGCTGTATAGAATCATTGGGTTCAGTGAGCTGACTGGAGAACGACATTTTCAGTGGGATTTGCTTGGCTGTCTGCAGAAGGTGGTGAGTTGCGCGGGGACTTCAGCCTTGAGGGCTGAGGGTGTGTTGGGCACAGAGCTCCATCCTGTAGCTATTTGACCAGCACTGGCACGCTGAGGCACGAGGGATTGCTCCCAGGGTTTCTGTGCTAGAAAAGTTTTCTGTCGCTTTGAAGAGTGAGGCTTCACTTTTTCCTGCACAGAGCCATTCTGTATATTACAATGGTACCTTGAATTAATCGAGTGCTATTTACACAATGGTGAATGAGCTTGGGTTATTAAGCTTCTTGTGTTTGATCTGCTTCCTGTTTCAGTAAATAGCAAAACTTCCAATGACTCCAATGAGAATAAGATTAAGTTGTTACTGTATTTCATACGTTTGCATAATAAAATCGTGGTGCTTGCAAGTATTTCCAGTGGTAATTTCAGGTACTGAAACGCCAGCTCTCCTCAGGACAACTCTCAAATTGGCTTTATCTGTTTTCTGTGTTTTATAGAGAGTGAACTGAGGCACTTCTAGTTTTTAGGGCAAGGCATTTCACAGTATCTCCAAAAAAGGATGCTTGATGAAAAGGTGAAAGAGCTGGGGGAAAAAAAAAATCCCAATACTGGCTTACGTAATAGATTCAGCTAGATGATCTACAACATTTTAAGCATGCCTTAATATAGAGAGCAGCAAAAAAAGTCTTTGTGTATTTGAGCCTTTTCTGATTTATGAAGCATTAGAGGGTACCTGTAATGCTGTAAGAAATCGGCAGTGATTGTCTGAAATACAGAAGCCTTTCTGTCTATTTGTGGTCCTTCAGGGGACGAAGCCTGGTAAGCTCAGAGAACTTCTTGAAACAGATTTCTTCTAGCCAGGTGGAAAGCAAGGGAGAAAGACTGCATTAATGGTGAATATCTAGTTCACAGGCAGAGCCATTCTGAAATAAGAACTTTGGAAGAGCCAAGACTGGGGAAAAACAGTGAACTGAAATTTTCGGGTTTGCCTCACTGACGAGCAAGCTGGAATAAATGAGATTTTGATTCCATACTGATGACTTTGTTTCAGAGGAAGTTGGAGAATCCATTTGCTGTTACTAAGACACTGTGGATTTGTCCCTTTAAATGCATCATCCTTGTTCTGTGGTTTATATCGCTTTCAATGAGCTTTAGATCAGGCCTTGCTCTCCAAAGGGAAATGTTTCTAAACAGTACTCAATGTAATTAAGTATTTCGTCATACGCAGGTGTTATGCAGAATTTCTGTTTGTTTCTTGTAGTAAACCCTAAGTAAATTTATACAACAGATCTGACATTGAATATGTGATTAGAAGAGCTGATTTCAGCTTTGTCGCATGGGTCATGAATTCAAGTGAAAGAATACGCACCTGTGCTTTAGTGGTGGCTTGCCACCTAGGGTGAGCCATATGGTTAAGTAAGTGTTATGGAACAAACTAGGTGGCATGCCACAGCTGAGATCTAGGCATGCCCTTCACTTCACTGCTTTGCATGCCATATGCTATAAAATGCTGTATTTTGTTGCATTACATGCTGATCAGGTGTATTTATAGAAGCTATTTTAAAAGCCTGATGCTGTATGCGTTAGAATGCTGTATGTGCAAAAACTGATTACTCTGGGCAAACAGTGTGAGATACTAGGTTACCCTGAACAAAGTTATTATAATATAGGCAGCGTTTCAGTTAAATACAGTAAGTGTGGCTTATAGAGATAAATAATATTTTTAATAATAATCATTTTGAGTAATCGAAAGGTTGTTTCCTGATCTAACTATGGAAAAATACCAAAACAAGCAAGCATACGACCCCCCAACCATATTATCCAAAATTTGAAATAGGTACTGAATTTCAAGTAGGGGAAATAGTAGAAAGCATATACTTCCCTTCAGTACTGGGACAGAGCAAAAGGTCGTAGCTGTTTAACTTGAACTTCAGTAGCAGATGAAGCTGTTGTTTCTCAGCTGGCAAATTTGTGGTCTTCATTTATGAAAGTGGCAGGGGAGAGCATCTGTAATTCCGACTGAGTGGCCAATCCGGCCCAAACCACGACAGTCATTCAAAACGTTATCATTCTGATATTTCTAGGAGGGGGCAAGAAATATTTCAGTCTACAAATAACACTAGTTTGATTTGCCAAAAGTAACAGAAGATGTTAGTAGAGCTGAGGCACACTGATTTATTTTTTTTTTAACTGTAGGAGCTCAGTTGTACTTTATAGCTCTGAAGTCTTAATTATTCAAGACTGGACTACTCTCTCTGCCATGCACAGCAACCACTCCAGCTGGCTTGTGCTAGAAATTTTGAATGGCCACTTGTAGGTATAACAAATTGGCCTACAAGATTTACGGCATGATTTACTGTATTTTGCCAGTGCCTGGTGTTCACTTCATGAAACAGACACCTGAATCATGACACTTATTTGAAAATTAAGTGTTTTTAAAAATAACAGGAGAGAAGAGAGGTAATAATTCTTTGGGAAGTGACGCATTTGGGATTATTTCAATCAATTAAGATTTCAAACAAAACACCAAACCAGGCACTAATGGTAGGGCTGTGAAAGATGTGAACATGGGTAAACAGAATATATTCACTGTTGGTTTTGGGTTTTTATGTGGGAGCTGTTGTAACCTGTTCATAGGTCAGTGTGAAAAATTAAGTACCTGTAAAGAACAGGGAGTTAAACAAGACCTGAAGCTTAATACTTCTGTTCTTGGGGTAAAACTCCTTTTTAGAATGTTGTCAGTGAAAAAGCCTGAGATACTCAATTGATGCTAAATTTATGCAGCCCAACACAACCAGTTTAAGTGGTATGCTGTTATGCTGAATTTTACTTCTGTCCAAATGGAAATCTGTTTTTCATACCTGCTGAAAATATGTGGGTGCCTCCACCTGAATGATTCAGTTTGGATTAGGAATGGTTTTTTTTGAAGGAAGCTTCCTAATCAACTCAGACTCTGCTGCTTGCTTCTCATTATGGAGTGGTTTAGGAGCACAAGGAACACATTGGATTTTTTTTTTAATTAAACTCAACTGGAGAATGTGTTTCTAGAGTTCCACCAGTGCATCCAAACTGCTAGTGGGCATTTCGTCCACGGGGATGACCTGAAGTTAGCCTAAAGTAAAACCCCTGAAACCCATATGTTCAATCTTCAATACCAACTTTCTATTCTACAGATGGGCTCCTAGTGCAGTACACTGCTTGCTAATGGTCATGTAGGTAAAGGCCCAGTATGAATGACCAGAGCACAGTACGTGCTATGAATCAGTCTCCGGGTGGCTGGGGCATTCAGACTAGATCCTCAGTCTGGCCTTTTGATGTGCAGTGCAGGTGGTAATGTTTGTTGTATTATTTTTTTTCTAATAGCAGTAATCTGTTTCTAGGGCGCTTATCATCGGCTGCTTTAAGTTGATGCATCTCCCTGAACCTGCAGTTTTCTGGAAGGACACTATACTAAATATTCTTTTCTGATACTTGATACAAAGGAGAGGTGGATGTTCATTTCTGTGATGTAAATGTGTCTGGAAAAGACCATTGTTTTGACTAAATCTGTGCTTAGAAGCTTTTAATAAACAGGGTCAATTTCAGGTGACTGTTTGCAAGGGAAATTGCAAAGGTTTATTTGCTTTACTAAAGCAAATTTACTAGATAGTATTTACTAAATAGTGTTGGTAAATATTTTAATGCTTGTTTATCTCAGTTAAATTACGATACAGTTTTAAAGTATAAAAACAAATCCCTATGGTGAAAAAGGTAATTTTAAAAAAATGAGTTACTGATCTTAATGCACAGCAGACATTTTCCTGACATTGAGATCTGCTTTGTTCAGGTATGGTTTGAAACTATAAGGCCATACAGTGTCTTTCCTTTGTTTTTTTTTTGTGATAACTTGGGCTCACAAGGGAAACAACAGTTGAGGCAGGTGAATGGCATGTTTTTATGAAGCCCAATCTAGTGATCCTGTAAGCCTCTGCAAAAGTTTTATACAGTGAGACAGCATACGTAATACAATGAGAGGTTTGCTGTAGAGAACTTAAAGGCCTAG
This sequence comes from Anarhynchus alexandrinus, assembly GCA_008711295.1. NCBI lineage: Eukaryota > Metazoa > Chordata > Aves > Charadriiformes > Charadriidae > Anarhynchus > Anarhynchus alexandrinus. The sequence continues at coordinate 709,667 of VUYV01000031.1, read as the reverse complement.
AAACTATGACCCTGAGACACTATCACAATGCTGAGCAGGAACATGTTTTCACAGTGTTTTAGACGTTGGAACGGTTTTGTCTATAAATTGATTTAATTTTTCATTTGATGTAGTGTATGTGCATGTGTGTACATACCATGCAGTACAATGTAGGTGCTCAGATTAGCTCAGGTAATACAGGCAAAACTTAGAGGTTAAACAGTGTAAAACTTCACCTAAGCTAATTAGCCGCGCTCCTGTGAGATCTGAATACAGGAGGAAAAAATCTGGAACTGTAATTTCAGTCACAGTGAAGCATATATTGTAATATTTTCCACTTTGAAGGGTGAATTATTGCTTTGTTAAAGTAACTGGTAATGATATGCTTTAGCACATCTTTGCAAGTTTTGGTTAACAAGAATTTATTCCACCAGTGCTAAACTGAATTTTCCTAAATAAAAGCTAAAAGCTTAAAAACTTCTAATGCATTTTGAAATGCATCAAGTTGTTAAAGGAGCTAACGAAGAGACAAGGAATACCAATTGTCTTCCTGTGCTTGCGATGAGCCCTCATTTTACTTTATCATTTTAAAGCTCTCCATGCTGTTTTATTTTTTAATAACTTCTCTTAATTAAAAAAGTCATATAATCAGGGACGATAAGCTGTTCACTAGGGTGTCCTAATTAAGAGGATTTTGCAGCTTTTCTGATTTGTATTACTAATAATGTTTATTGAATGGTTTTTGAATACTTCACAAATAAATAATGTTTCTGTTATTTCTACAGTCATTGAAAAAACAGGGCATGCAGATAGGAAGGTGTGTGATGCATTAGACTATTTGTAAATACAAATAAAGCCTGGCAATTAGCTTAACAGCTCATTATCCCAATGGATGTCATAAATCTGTAAGATGTTACAGGAAATTGAACTCTGTCTGGAAGTGCAGCCTAAAAAGCCACCAAAAAAATCCCATGTAAGTGTAAGCCACCCTTTGCTGTGGGTCAGTGGTTTAGGTTGGAACAATGCTGGGTGGAAGTTGTTATAGGTGGAAGAGGCCCATCATTTTTCCTACAAGGCGTAGAAGCTGTTAGACCCAAGACAGTGCAGGAAATCGAGGCCTCTTGTCTTGCTTATTGTTACATTTAATCGTTAGTTTGTGTGAGATTTTCCTCTCTGCAGATTTATGTTTATGCCAAAATTTTCAGTGAGGTGACTTATTTTAAAATCGGGTTCGGCTGTCTGAGGCCTTAGGATAGGTATGACAGGTCGCTGCAGTATGGCTGCGTGCTACAGCGCGAGCTGGGCTGAAGGGACAAGGTGGAGGCTCGACTGTGTTGGGCGAATGAAGTAGACTCCCAGTTGCATCATTTCAAAGAGACATATGTAAGCAATAAATGTCTAGGACTAAACATCTGGCTTTCTCGGAATAATGTGTATGGCAGGTCACAAATGACCAGTTGGAAAATAACAGTTAGTTCCTTTAAAAATGTGCTGTGAAGTCTTCTGAGAGTAACAGATCACTTACATATTTTCTGCTATACCTTCCCTGCCTCAGGAAATCCTCTTTATTCCTTACAGCAGTTTCCTTAAGATTTTTTCCCTTTTTTTTTTTTTTTAATATTTTTACAAGTCAGCCTCAGAGTCCTTTCTCGTAGCTGTCCCCCTTTCTAACAGAGAAACTTGGTGCTGTAACTGTGATTCCTGCTAGATGGTGTAAGGACTTCTCAGGCAATGTTAGACAATCTGTTCAGGAGTGATTGTTGGCCCTTCTAGCTCTAGAAAAGAAAAACAAGTTTCATAAATTGAATCTGAATCTGCCAATATTTTAACAAAAGTAGTTGTACCTACCAAGTTAATTTTATCTCTTTCCGAATCCTTTTACAAGTTTTCAAATACAGTTTTACACAATGACATTTTCTTGGGTACTGAAAGACGATTAGTTTAATGAAATGTAGAAAAGGGATATTTCCAGCAGTCCTGATTAAGGGGAAGAGGAGATGATGAGCATTCTGTTGTATATACCACTTCTGGTTTGAAACGTTTGTGGTAATAGTCATGCTAAAAATTGAGAACCACGTTTTTAATTGGGATAAATTATATTGACTCTACTAAATTCAGTAGAATTATGTTGATTGCCCAAACTAAGAAGAGCCTGGCCCTGAAAGAGCTGACTTCTCCGTGACTTGCAGCGTGGCTCTGAAAAGCCAGTAGTCTCTTCTTAGATGTGATTATCTACTTACACATCTGGGAGGTAATAATGTGTCAGACACACACAATTTTGTGTTACTGCAAGGTTGTAATTGCTGGGAAAGGTACAAACACAGTGAGAAAGCCAGCCAGGCAGGTTTGCAAAGTGAGTTCTTAGATTTGAAGGAAATAAATTTTATGTAATTAAATGGAAATGGCATAGTTTTTATTCGGGGAGGTGGGAGGAAAGATAGAAGGGAGGCAGGGGAGAGAAGCTTCTTGAAGAATGTCCTGAATTTGGAGACAACACTTTTTTGGAGACAAGATAAAGTTACGTTTCTGTTATTTAACGGAGTAGACAGGTCACCAGATTCAGGGTTCAGGAAGCATTGTATCTCCTTCAGCTGGCACTAATGAGGATTTAGACAAATACAGTAGGCTCCTAACAGTTCTGGGAAGAGCTGTGTAAGAATTGTGTGGAATATGGGTGGTTTTTTTTTTTTCATGAGAAGGCTTGCATTGCATTTTAATTTTATTACAGGAATCTTACTTTATTCATAAAAGCGTAATTGTTTTAACATGATTCTTTCAGCGGTGTTTGCAATGATTTCTTTTGCATCATGGTGATTGTCCTAGCAATGAAAAAGATTTTCAAATGCTTACAGTACATAACCAAGCAATATGTAATTGAATGCAACTGTCATTGAAACAGACTGTTTTTCTGACCTGTTGTTTCAATCTGAACATGATGTTTATTTACCACCTTCATTATTGCAGCATTAGCATATAAAGAAGCTGTGCTATATCATCATGTACTTTCCTAACAGATGGCCACTAACTTCTTGAAGGCTTTTTTGTACTTGCTTAATATATCCCGTATTGGCACAAAGTTTCTTTCCTCTGCGTGAAGTATGATTGACTGGCTGAAAGAGATTAATCTGCCTATCCTCTGGTCTTTGAGCTTGTTTTGTACTGCAGCAACCCAGATTTTGACTTGAATTTTGCACAATGATCAAAGCCACTTTTGCTAATAACATGGTGTGGAAAGTTCCGTTCGGTCGCATAACCTCTGAACAAACAGTTCAGGTTGTAGCAATAACCAAAGACCACATGCCTGCCAGAACAGGTGGAAAAACAGCCTTTGTACCTGCTCCACCATAATTGTCCTCTACAGACATTTCAGCCTCAGGATTTAAATTTTGTTTTCTCCTAAATACAGAGTTTAGATCAGTATAGAGTGGCTATAATTCCAGGCATGCAGATTTTCTTAAATGCTCAAAATAAGATAAAAATCCACATTTAATTGGAATTAAAAATTGCAATAAGCGACAAAAAGGAAGGTCTTTTTCATGTAATTCAGTGTTTTGTTATCCAGAAGTATAGCATATTTTTAGTTCTGATTGCCACTGATGTTTTAGTTGGCATTGATTAGACTCTCAGCTTTGGTAAAGGATATCATGGGATTTTAACATGCCAGCTTTATGTGATTTCTGTATACATGTTTTATTGAATCCTAGCATGAAGCTTTGGTCCATTGTATTATCTTTTGGTTATTATGCTCTTCTTTGAGCTTTAGGGAACTGTTTTTTCCCAATTTTAGTTACCCTACCATGGCCCTAGAAAAAGTAACTTCACCTCAAGTTATGCTGTTTAAATACATACTCCTTCATGGTTCTAAATAATGCTTTGGATCCCTGTATGTTATTCATTCTTCAGAAGGAGAATTTTACCCATCACACCTAGAAGGTAATAGTATAATCTGAATGGGTAAAACAGACCATGCAGATTTTATATAACATTACTACAAAAAAAAATTTCTTTAGTCTATAAAAGTGTATACAATATGCTTTCTGCTATGCTGCAGTTTTCTTAATGGTTTTGGAAACAATCCATATTGTTTTTTATTTTCACAATGATTTTCTGATGCAGTTTCAATCATATGTGAATTCTTTTGGCAGCTGTGGTTCCTGCTTATTTTTTGCTACTTTTGTTCCATCTATTGTTTGGGGTTCCTTTCTACTGTCTGCTTGTTCTTACTGTCGCCTTTCAGAAGCTTAAATTACCAACTGGGCATTTGGTTTGTGTCTTGTTCCTGGCTACTTCCGACTCATCTATCAGCTTTTCAGACCAATGAGTGTTTCCTTTGTGTTTTGGTCCTCTTTTGCAGAGGCAGTGCTTGACTCTTTCTTTACGCTTGTGCTGTATTTCCTTTCTCTTAGAAGTAAGAGAATGATTATTGGGTGAGATTAAATAATAACGTGCCGAAGACTTATTTCCCTATGTTAATATTGAAACAGTTTTGTTAGCACTATAGTAAACCAAGTTAATACAATAAAATAACATATAAAGCCATATTAATACTAGACAGCACTTAAAATCTAAGAAGTAAATGGCAAATACTTTCTCAGTCATTTTAAATCTTCATCTTTGGACAGAAACCAAGTATCAAAACTCTCATATAAATAAAAATATAGAAATACTTGGAAAAGTTACAAGAATGTTAAGAGTCATAATAAAACTTTTTGGAAACTTACCTATATACAGGTACTATTAGACATTTGTTTCAGTAAGTTAAATGAGCATTTTCCTAATTTTATTTTTCCAATTTAATTGTCCCTGAATGTAAACAATTATTAGGTTCATTACTCTCCCTTTGGAAAGGGAATCTTGGCTTAGGAAGACTTGATCAGGAATAGTTTCTAAGCGTATGTATTCAAATGCAACTATTTCTAAGTGATTTTATGCCTCTAAAGATCTTCAGTCGTGAAAATGAACTATCATTCCTAAACTGGCATCCCTTCATTGTGTAAAGCTAAGTGTATTTGTAATATTTTTGTATTTTAAATTTTCAAATGTATTCTTCAGTTGGCACTTTTTAAGTCTTAGGTGTCGGTGATACGCATCACAGAAATATACTATATAACGAGAGGCAGTGAGTGTAGGTTGCTGTATTTCTTTGTTTCTGGAGAACCAGTTATGGCCACAGGGATAAATAACAGGTTATTCTGCCTATAGAGTTCATTGACAAAACAGGATAGTGAAATGGAGAAAGTGTGAAAGCAAGAAAGGTATGAATGCGTCATGGTAAAAAGGAGGTCTAAAAAGAAACAGATGTAGTTAAGAATAGAGGACTTAATAATTGAGAAAGTAGTTTTGGCCCTCCTGTGACAAGGCACCTATTTCTCATCACAGGCTTAACCTTAATTTTTTTGTTTAATAAACCTGGACCCCAGCATTTGGAAGAAAAGACTAGGATACCTTTTCAGTGCTCTGGAAAACAAGGGCAAACTAGATTTTTGCCTGACTATGTTAGTAGAAGAACAAGGAGAAGTCAAATATAAGATAGATCATTCTTAACTATTACAAAAACTTCTGGGAATTGTTGTTTCTTATGTACCTTCAATTATTTACCCTGTTTCTTGGAATTCCCAGTTACTTGCCATTCTAGGTGAGTCTCTAGAAAAGTGATCACAAAATGAGCTTACTATATTCTTGCCTTCTTGTTGCTAAGTAGGCCATTGACTGTTTCTAGAAAGGACAACATAAACCCAACATATAGAAGAGCTTGAAAGAAATGAGTCCTGGCAGTTGCTTTGAATGTCTTTAATAAAATAGAACTTTCATGTTTCAATGGCTTGAGTCCTAATCATCATGATTTTTTAATCTAATAACTGTGAACAGCTTGTGATTCACCATTATAAAACTATTGTCTCCCAGCAATAACAACATGACTGTAGACTTGGTCTAAGGTGGGAATCCTGCCAAAAACAATTACACTTTCTGCATTATCCACTGGATCACCATTATATATTTGGAAATACCATCCCTTCTTTTCCCTTCTGCTCTCGAGACATCAAATGCCCCAGAACAATTGCAAGCATTTGTTTGAGACAAAGCCTAAATGCTCATTTTTATTTAGTTTTTTATTACACGGCATAGGTGCCCTCCCACTTACCTTTAGAGGAATTTCACACACAAAAGCACGGCCCTGAGGTCACGACTGTGACACTGATCACTGCTGATGAAAATTTATTTTTACCTGGATTAAAGCTGATCCTGATTTCCTGGCTGACCCACATAGCTAAACATTTGCTAATAAATGTTATGTCCTTATTTTCAAGATTTATGTTAGAGTTTTTATCTCACATCCAGGGAGCCCTGGTTGAATTAAATGAGAGTTATATCTGTGTGGCAGGTTACATAATAATTTCAAAAATAAAAAATGTTTTTGTTTTTATATTGTTTGTCAGCATTGTGTACACGTGTGTGTGGAATTCAGCTTTTAAGCTGCACCTTCTGTAAGTAGTTAGAACTGCAGTGATTTACCCAGCTAGAGATGGTGCTTTTCACTTGCCTCTCACTTTGTGGAGGAGAGGAGATCAAAGTTCCAGTTTTACCCCCTTTCCCCAGAAGACAACACATACACATGAGGACTGATGATTTACCAGGTGTAAAGATTACTAAATGGAGAGCCGTTCGCTGTGTTAATCCAAGAGAACTGTGTTTGGTCAATAGGCAGTAAGTAACTGGTGAAGAGTGCTGGTATGAGTTTGTGCCGTGTCAGGGAGGATGTTCAGTTTGAAAAGAACAGCAGATGTCTTCTGAAGAGAGTGGACTGGATGCATGTTTGTACCACTGAAGTGGTACAGAACTCCTTCACCTGTTCAAGCACAGGCCAGGGGTATTAAGAGGTCTGTCCGGTGGGCGGAAGGTGGAATAACACCTTTTACCCTGTCATGGGTTGACTTCAGCCAGCAGCCAAGCATCCACACAGCTGCTTAACTCACTCCCCCCTGCCCAGAGTGGACAGAGGAGAGAATAGGAAGAGAAAAAGTGAGAGAACTTATGGGTTGAGATAAAGACAGTTCAATAAGTGAAGGAAAGAGAAAATACAAGTGATGCAAAGGGAATCACTCACCCCTTCCCACAAGCAGACCAATGCCCAGTGAGTCTCCAAGCAGCAGCCACCTTGTAAGTCTGAGCCCTCCACCCTCTTCATCCTCTACCACAGTTCTATGGCTGATCATGATGTTATATGGCATGGAATATCCCTTTGACCAGTTTGGGTCAAGTGGTCTGCCTGTGTCCTGTCCTAACTTCTTGCCCACCCCTAGCCTACTCGCTGGGATGGGCAGAGGGAAAAAGAGAAAGCCTTGAGGCTGTGCAATAGCTGTGAGCTCAGCAATAGCTAAAACATTGGTGTGTTAGCAATGCTGTTTTGGCCGCAAATCCAAAACACAGCACCATGTGGGATGCTATGTGGAAAGTGAACGCCGTCCCAGCCAGACCCAGTACATGCCCACCTTTAAATAATCCCAGTTCATGTTTGAAGTCTAGCATAAGTAATCTGGGCTCTTTTTATTTGCCATCACAATTTTTGAGGGATTTTTTTTTTCTTTTTCCAAGTATAGTGTTGTTTTAAGTGGAAGTTGAGATCTGTTTAGTTAGTTCAGGAGCCAGGACAGAGCCTTAACTAAAATTTCTCAAAAGCACGGGCAGATCGAACTTCATTCCACTGAAGATGTTTAGCCGAGGCCTGACAGGTCCAGATCTCTTCAGTGTCAGGAATGGGAGGGAAGGATGGGGGAGGAACAGAGACAGAGACTGGAGTACAGTGCTCCAAAGACCCTGGCTTTTCTCTTTTAGGGGTGGCAGTGGTGCTCCTAAGAAGACATCACCTATGGTTTTCAAATTTTCTGATGCAAGCAGCTGGCCCTGGTTTTTAGCTGCTGTAGGCAGTATTATTTCATATATGCCTAAAATCCTTGACTGGTGATTGAAGAAAAGCAGTAAGCGTGACAGGAGATGTGATAGCGTCCTAGGAGTCAGCAATACCAGTGATCCTGGGATGACACTGTTGTTGTCTCTGTCACCTTATATCCAGCATTGAAATAGTTTAATGGAGGAGATCACAGTAGTGTGCCAGTAACAGTCTTCTGCAGAATTCTTGCTGAGGGGTCCAAATGTAAACTGGTGCTTTATTTTAATGTGCGTTTTTGAAGGTGGATTATGAGACATTAATGCCTTTATTGTAGCAAGTTCAGAAAGGTTTTAGCCTTTGCTGCAGATGGGAAACAATTGTTCATGAGTGTGTGAGGAGGTAGTGAGTTGGTTTTGTCTCAGCAAGAGTATAGTGATTTGGAATCCCTACTAGAATTCCAGCAATTTAAAAGCTATTCAGAAAATTCACAGCCTTTTTCAGAAACCTTTGTTCAACGTGAGCAGTGTTATACCCTTAATATGCTTGAGATAAATACTGGAACTTTACGTAACAATTCACAGTTGGAACAGAAGAGGTCTGGCCATCTAAAAGACAGGTAGACGTGGTGTTTAGGGACATGGTTTAGTGGCTGTTTTGGCAGTGTTGTGTTGATGGTTGGACTCAATCTTAAAGGTCCCTTCCAACCTAGACAATTCTATGATTCTATCTTGTGCCCTAGCTCTGGAAAACCTGCAGCATCCTTTTATAAAGGGATATTACTCATCAGTTTTTTTAATCACTTGTATTCTCTCACCTGAGGTGAAATTCTGACCTAATTAAAGTTAATAGGGGATAACTGTTGAAACTGGCAGATTCAGAATTTCACCCATACTGTTTAGGTGCTTTTAATTGGAGTATAGAAATAATTAGGGTATGAGAGATGACTGTGGTAGCAAAGGTAGATAAGCAAAGCCATGAAAAGAGAATAGCAATAAATAATACAGGCATAAAGGGACGATATTTAAAAAAATAAAGATGTGATAACTTTAAAAGAAAATATTCAAATCTGAGATATTTTAAAAATAAGTCAACTTGTTTTTGCCCTTATGTGATGGGCCAAATCAGTTTCAATTACACTGTGATTTCTTTCTATAAGAAGGTCAGGTGTAACAGGGATTGCAATGAGGCTGACTAGATGTTTTCTCTACAAGGATGTCTCTTGTTCAAGGTGACTCTATGCAAACCAAAGAATACACAGGTGATAAATGAAAATTAATCAGAGATGAACATTTCCTTACTGTACCCTGGTTTTAGCACTTAGGCACCTATTATAGGGTGCAGTGTCAAAGAGAATAACCCAGAAGAACTAGCTCTTCAACTCGGGCTGTGGTGGTCAGTAGCATTCATCAATTGGCTTGAATTGTCTCCAGTGATAAAAAGTGAATAATCGTCATGTTGTTTACACCTATGAGGTTATTCTTTCTGCAGCATGACCGCAAGTGTCATCCAGAAGGATTGGCTTTTGCGGAGTCCTTCAGAGCAGGAATTAAAATCATGGCTTGAAACGGAAGGGTTTTAAAGCAAATCAGCTTCTTACTTTTCTGCTGTTAATAGATTTGCTTCTAGTTTTGGCTTTATATTTCCCCAAGTGGGAAGTTATTGAAGGTATTTTGCAAAAAGCTCAGTCTTGACCTCAGAGCCAATTTATTTTTAACATGACAAAAAATTGTCTATTTCCATAATGCTACGTGTAGTCATAATGACTCATTTTATAAATTAACAGCTGCCATTGACATTTTCATCACTCTACAGTATAAATTGAGTTTAAGAATAACTTGGTGAGTTTTATTGTTAAATTAATTGTCTAGGAATGTGAACCACATCTCTGATTATTGTTTTTAGTTGTTGTTTCTAGCAGAAGCTTTATATTACTGATTAATAATACTAACAAGTAATCTCCATAGCAGAGTGTTACTGTTTTCTCCTGGTATTTGTATGATCAGACATTTTCATTATTTTTTGTAAATATGTACATGATAGGGTTTTCAATAATTAAAAAAAAAAATAATTCTCCCACCTAATTGTTTTTCTTTCCCCTTCCCAGTCTGCTCCCAGTTTTCAAGAGGAGTCTTTGCTATTTTTGGATTCTATGACAAGAAGTCTGTAAATACCATAACATCGTTCTGTGGGACTCTTCATGTCTCCTTCATAACTCCCAGCTTCCCAACAGATGGAACGCATCCCTTTGTCATTCAGATGAGACCTGATCTCAAGGGAGCTCTTCTTAGCTTGATTGAATACTATCAGTGGACCAAGTTTGCATATTTGTATGACAGCGACAGAGGTAAGATGTGGTACTTTTTATCTGCATGCTGTTTGCTAGATGTATCCCACTGAAATGCTGAATTAGTATTAGAAAAGTAGAAGGAATATTTAGATGTAGCAAGTGTAAGTGGAAGCTTAAATTTAGAAGTGAGCTTTTGGGACAGAAATAAAATTGTTTAAATGAGAACAAAATTATTACACTATGTATTAATAGAATTGCAAGCATGGGGTGATAAGCAATATGAGATTAATCACATGTTGTAAAACAGCTCCTATGAAAAGTTTTTTCTTTTTTTTTAAAGAATCATCTAAGGAGAAATAAAAAACACCTGAGCATGAAGGGCAGTCTGCTACCACAGATTCACTCCACACGTGCAAAATCAATAGTTGGGCACCAAAGCAAGCAAGAATCTTGGATGCAGTCACTGCTTCTTTGGAGACTGCTTTTGATAAATACTTGAGATCTTCTCCTTTGTTGAGCTTAGATTTATTTTTTTTGTTGTTGATAAACTCAAATCTACTGCTTGTGAGCATTTTACTCCACAGTCCATCCTTCTCAAGTCCTATGCCCTTTTATGACTGTAGTAATAATAATATAACAGTTTATGAACTGGGAAAAATCACTTGCAAATTCTGGTGTATCAATTATTTTTCTGAGAAGAAGCAACATACAGAAGTGGGATTTTTTGACTGCCCTTTCTGGGATTCCATTATTGCCATTCTGTTTTCAGGTTCTTCTCACCTAGTCCTTGGCTAACCTTTTTATATTCTTAGCTTCTCCTGTTTGCTGTTTTGTGGCTCACCTGCATGTTCATTGGTCAGAGTTGAACATTAAGTGCACTTTAAATGGTAAGATGCCACCAGATTTAAAGGATGGTTATACCACACCATGGTTTGTTGAGTAATGGGGTGACAGCAGATTCTTTGCATTCTGATGCCATTTTATACGTTATGTTGTTCAGAAGCTGAAGGGACCTCCACAAGACAGTTCTTTATCACTGTTGTAAGCACTGAAGTTAGAAAAACTAATACTGATATGTAGCCTCCAACAGAAATGTCATGCCAGATGATGAACCCTGAGCCCATTTCTCTGGCGGATCCTTTTCAAATTCATTTAGAATCAGAAATATTCACTGCCTTTTTAGAAAGGACAGATGTAAAACTACTTGCTTAGCCAATACTCTATCAATCAGCTAGCAGTGTGCAGTACGTGACCTGCATGTGATTTATATTTAGAAAATACTGAAAGACACCTAGTTCTTCTTGTGAGCTGTGCTGGCTGAATCTGGCCAGAAATAACAGCATGAAATTGTTTTTGTAGTCACCCTTTGGTGATGCCTTTTTTTCTTATTTGTTTATTTTAATTGTGGCCAAGGCACCCCAGTGATAACAAGCTCCAAGGCATGAAGCTCCTACCTTTATGTTGAGTAAATCGTTGCTCCTCAGTGCTCCCACTGATTGCACAAGGTTAACCTGCAGAGTCAAGCAATATGTAGTCAGCAACACTGACATCAAACCCTGAATACACCGGGTCCACAATTCCTCTAAACACTTTTGCATAAGTGTAAATGTAGTGACAGTGATGTATATTTAAAGAATGGTATATAATTTAAAATGCTTCCACCTGCAGGAGTGAGATAAAAAAAGCCAAAGATTTACTCTTCATGGAAGCTGTGAAAGCCAATAGGAATTAATTTGATGACTTATTCCAAAAGAATAGTTTGTTGCTACTTTTACAGCTCCTCTGTGGTTAAGGGCTGAATGGTTGAAGTGCAGGGCAATTTCATATCTCATTCCTGTCTACAAGAAGTGAGGTCATTCAGTATGTGCGTGTCCAGGCTATTACTGGCTTAGTATGGCAGTTGCTCTCATATAATGTGGATTAGTGTCCTTTACCCTCCTTCCCTCCTCTGTGTTGCCAGTACTAAACAGTGGGTTTTGGAAAAAGTTGTGACATCATTGGAGTATTCTATCTGTAACAGAATTGCTAATTTACTCCGCCTCTGTTCAGTCCTCCTTTTCAGAGCTCACTGAATTAAGAGTTTGTCTCATTATAACCAAAAGAGGTTCAGGCTCATGAGGTTCCCAAACAGAAGTATTCCTGCAGTGTAAAAAAAGCAGCTGAAGTTGTTGGAGTTTTCACCTCTGCAGAGTCCCACTTCCGTTACCGGTCTCTAGATGCTTCCATGTCCACAGAAGTATTGCTGTGAATGCTTTTGTTTGTTTTCCCTTCTTTTGCAATGTGTTACTGCTATCAGAATAAACTAAACTGTATGGGGATGACAAATCTGCCACCTATAAAAAGGAAGAAATCCACGCAGCCTTTTGACATATCTGCAGAGAGCACCCCAAGAAAAGGGAGTCCCTAGGAAAAATGGAAGATCAGAGGAGTAAAATATAGAAAACTTTGTGATGGAGAGTGTTAACATTTATAGACCTTATTAATTTATGCCCAACTGAGATTCTGTTTAACTTACATGAAACATATAGACAGATTGGAGGACCTGAAATCTACTAAATGAGATCTGAAACAGTGATTCAGATTATATCTGTTTCAGCTTGGGTGGGTTTTTTCTTATCGTTTTTTTTTTTTAATTATTTCAAATTACTGTTTAAAACATTATTTTGAGGTATAGACTTACTTTAGTGCTTTTTAATGTTTTAAGGTACTCCCTACATCTTTTAGCTTGCGTACATTAATGATCTTTTCCTTTTAGCACGAGTTCTGCACGTTTGTCTTTTAACATGTTATAAATAGCTTATATGTACCCTTGGACTGTAGTTATCTGTTATTTTAAAATAAATATTCATTGCATGACGTACAAAACGTTATATCAGTCTTCTTTAAAGACAACATAGAAAACCAGAAGTATTTGAGATTGTCATTGAATTTATGCTTTTGGAAGCCTGCTATTTTCTACCTATGCTGATGGCCAGTCTTGTATAGTGCTGTATGTCATTACTATTTTCACTGATAAAGATGAATTGCTAAACACTGACCAATCTTAATTTAATAATGTATTTACAAACTATAAGACAAATTAATTCTTAGTGCTTTCTTTCTACATTTATGGGCATAACCACTATTATTTCTCATGAGAGTTATACCTGAAGCTTCCTTTACATACCAAGTCAGAAATTTGTCTCAAAGAAACTCCTGGTGTTCTGTGGTTTCAGGGGAGATGAACACACAGAAATGTCAGTTGGCTTGTGAGAAAGTCTATTTTTTTTTTTCTATAATAGTATCTTCTATCCTTAAAATTGCTCTCTAGAATTATGTAGAATTCTCTGGAAGGAATTTAAACATAACAAGTCTAATTCCTTTACTGCTGGGAAAATGTTAAAACGGTATTTGTTGTAATGCAGAACTTCATTTCCAGCAGTAATTTTCATGTTTCTATGCTCTGTTATTTAATCTTGGAAAAGGAAAACCAGTCAAGTAAAATCTTCACTGATTTTAGAATATATTGTAGGCAGTTGCAGCTGTACAGACATTACAGCTCCCTGGCAGGAATGTGCCAAAAGGATAAAATGGAAGCAAACTCCTGTAGGCTGCTTGTAGGTGTTAGCATTGAGCCTACTTATCTATATGGAAAAATATAACTCGGCACATCTTTCATAATCAGGGATTGTAGGCAACAGAAATAATAACTCCGTTAGCACCAGTGCAGAACATGGGAATTTTGCTACAGACCTCAGCGAGGTCCGGGTTTAAATACAGTACTGCTTAAGCACTGAGAACAAAATCAGTTCAATAGCATTTCATAATAAGCAGCTGATCCTCTTGCCGTAATTGGATCACTTTTCTCCTAGAAGACCTTTTTCCCAGCATGTGGAATTTCAGCAGTGGATCAGTGAAACTGGCAAAATCCCATTCTGAGGAAGGCTGAAGCAAAAGCAAAAGGTTCTTCTTACAAGGCTCTACCTTGATTCTTTGCAGCGATGTAAATAGAAATTTCATGCAATAAGAACTGGTTTGCCCCACCCATATCTTAATTTCTGAGTCCTAACAATGTGTGACAGGTCAAACAACTTACAGGGAAATCTTAAATAAGTAATCTCATAAATCATATTCTAGAAGCTTGTTCTTCCTGAAGCTTTATCAGTCATATCTTCTGTTTTCTCCTGTGCTGAACTAGGCTTATCAACATTGCAAGCTGTGCTGGATTCTGCTGCTGAGAAGAAATGGCAAGTGACTGCTATCAATGTAGGAAATATTAACAATGACAGAAAAGATGAAACTTACCGTTCACTGTTTCAAGATCTAGAGGTAAAAAAGGAAAGGCGAGTGATTTTGGACTGTGAGCGTGATAAAGTCAACGACATTGTTGATCAGGTTTGCTATTCTCTGTTCTTCAGTGACAGCAGTTAGCTACATTCTATAAGTAAACCTAATGAGTTCATTTCTCTTGATCCTATTTTTGTGATTATCATGCATCATTTGGAAGTGACAGGTTTGTATTGAGGACCACATATATATCAGGCAGAAAGTAAACATACAAATCCTATAATCCCTCCCTTTGCTCAAAGGCAAGATAATTCTATCTGGATGATCCCATATGGTTTTATATCCTGATTATTTAAGAAAAAGAAATATCTTGTTAAAGCTGTTTCACAACCTAAGTAGTATGCTATATTATATGTAGTTGATACACTATTACATATGGCGCATTATAAATAGTTATATTATGTCTAGGGATTAGTTCTCCTTACACCTAGAAAGTATTTTCTACTTCTAATGATTTTTCCAAGAAACTTTTACATCTTTGGAAGGCTGTATCAATAGCTTCTCTTTTCATTTAACTCCCTTTGTAGTTCATGTTTCTAAGCTCTTTGTCATTCCTACTATCCTTGGGTCTCTCTTCATTTTGTCTCCCTCTTAAAGTGTGTTAACCAAAATTGGATGCTGTTTTCCATAGCTAAGGCCTCCTGAGCTTCAAACAGAACAGAAAATTATGTCTTCTCTCCACCCACACATACATTATTTGCCAAAATGTTGGAGTTTTTAAAATTTTCTTTTTCACAGCAGCATCACAGTGCTCTGATTCAAATTATTGCATTACCTTCAAATCAACTTCTTCAGTCCTAGTGTCTAGGAAGCTCTTACTCTCTCTGTATCTTACTTCTTTTCATGCATGCAGAGCACGATGGAAAATTATAAGGATAGCTCCCTGCTGGCTTGAGCTTGACCATGTGAGACTGTGCAGCATCTGTAGGCATATATCATCAGAGTTTAGATGTATTGGTTTGAAGCTTTTTTGAAGGGCTTGTTATTTTGGTCTTTGTTATGAAGGTCGTTACATTTTGGAGAGGCTCAGGCAATGAGCAGTGTCCTAAATGGAGTGCGTTGTATTTGTCTGTTTTGTTTGGAATTCATATCCACAGACTGTTTCTCTGATTTTCAAGATCGATTTGAATTTGATCCTGTTCTCCAGAGCATTTGCAACCTTCCTATCATCTGCAGTTTTTTAAAATAGTATTTTCTGATGTGTTATCCATGTCAACAATTGTACTGAGTAGAGCAATGCTTGAAAGAAATATTACTTATAGGTCCTCTTCACCTGGTTCTGTGTGGCTTTTCAAACGGTTGTTTGCTTACCTTCCAGTGTCTTGTCCGTGTTCCCTCAAGAGCTTCTAATGATGTCATACAGGACAAAAGCCTTATTAGACTCAAGATATGTCACATCTGCTGTTTCCTCATTATCTATTAGGCTAGCTATCATGTCAGAGAAAGGAAAGAAATTGCTTTCACATATTTTGATCTCAACAAGACTATATTGACTATATCATCTTACTATCCTATAGATTCTGTTAAAATTAAGTATGTAATATTTATTATAATCTCTTCCCTGATATGAAAGTTTGACTGATTGAAAGTTTCTTCAGTTTCTACTTTCACCTCTTTTTAAAGACAAGAACCCTCTTTACCATTTAGTTACCGCTCATTTTTACTGTCTGTTTGATTAGTAACAGACCTATTTTTCGCTTTGGCTGCTTCTTATTTTGATTGTAGCTCTGGGACATTTTCCTTGCCCTAATTGCACTTTGATAGGTTCTGCCTTGTTTTGAGTCTTAGATTTTCTCAGCTTATCCCCACAGACTTGTGCTACTCATTAAGCATACAGATGGATAAACTTTTGTTTCTGCTGTTTTGATTTGTAAGTCACTGATGAATTCTAGATAACTGGATCAGCCACACAGGTCAGTTAATATAATTCCAATTAGCTGTTCTCCTCAAAATATTTTACTGCTATGGCCTAGAATATGGTCTCTTTAACTGCTGTCAGCTGTCTCATATGGGTTTAGCCTTGAAATTTTCTTTGCAAGATACCCTAGTAGTTTGTGGAGTTTGGTCTGGTGTTTAAGTCCATTATCCTTACACTCTGTTTCTGTAACTTCCTTTCCTTACATAAAAAGGTAAACCCACTTTCAATTTCTCAATTAGCCTAAAATGAAATCTAAAATAACTTTCTCTGTTAATTTTCTCCATCTCTTAAAATGAAGATCTGTGCTGAACAATGGATTTCTTGGCCTGTGAGTATCCTTTGAGTGCGGTGTTCTGATTTTCTTTTCTAAAAGCGGAATATGTACTTCAAGTCTTGCTTTGCTATCAGATTTATTCTTTAAAAAATTCTTTTAATTCCTGCCCAGAAAAAAGCCCTCAGGAATTTCCTTCATTTCATGAGGGTGTCTGAGGTAGACCCTTTGTATCAGTATCCCTTTTCTTTTCATGTGTAATTTTCCTGAGACACATGCAACAGGCTTTGTTGACCACGTTTTTCTTGAATACTGAAGTATTATTTGCATTCTTGATGTACAGAGCAGCAACTTCTGTACTTCTTCCTTGCTTTATATTCTTGAACAAACTTTCTATTGTAGTGCTTTATCCCACTAATATTTTAAGCTGTGGTGGCAACCTCAAATTCACCCAGTTATGCTCTGCAGTCCTTGGATCTTTGTATAGACGCATGATGTGTTTGCAGAGTAGTTTCATCGTTCTAGTTTTTCATCTCATGTTATAGTTTCTTTTCCGGATTTCAATGATTTATGTAAGCTGAAGTTGAAAAGTATTTCAGTTCCCCAGCACTCCTCAGACTAGTTTATATTCTTCTCTGATTCTGCAGGTCAGTATTACCATGCTCTTCATTATATAGCCTCTATCTCCTCTCAGCCAGCTTCCTTTGCAGAATCTCATTTCCCCCTGATAACACCCTTTGGGCAGCCATGCAATTACTGCCACTTCTTGTCTATCCCTGCTTGATATGCTAGTCTAAACTAGGGACACTGGTGAATACCTTTTGTGTCCACAGCTCCTTTGTCATGGCTTTTGGAGCTACCACTGAATCTTGTCAGAGTTTTAAGTGGCAGCATCCTTAGCGTTCATATGGATGAGTGGCACAGGGCAATGTTTTAGAAAGCTAGATTAATGAAATAGTACTCAGCAGCAGTTAGAGCAGAGTTACTAACCATTGATTCAACGACTTCCAGCTACTGGTCGTTTTCTCAGATGCCAATGATGAAGCAGTATTTTATGCATAAGAGCTAATCTGTTTGGTCTAACTGAAATTTCTTTGGAAGAAGCAGCTGCATAAGAAATACATCTGAACATAGTTCTTAAACCTTTTAATAAGTAATGAGTTTTAAGTAGTCTGACCAAAGTAACTGTTTTAGAATAATTAAGTTCATATGTCATGCATGTATTGAGCTCAAAAGAGGAGTAATTGAATAACTTCTGTGACCTATGTAATGTGATCCTTCTCAGTCTCGAACTCTGGTAACATAAAACTTAGTGTTAAACACTGCTTTCAGTTATATTTCTGTAACTAAAACAAGTATGTGGAATGTCATTCACTACTAGCCTGATATAAGTTACAGGATACCTATTCTGAAGATTTTAGCTATTTGTTAAATGAGGAAATAAGTCAATCATCCTCTCTTGGTTTAAGTTGTTCTCATTGTCCAAAAGATGGAAGAAACCTCTAGAGTCCTCTTATCTCTCACATCCTTTTTCTGGAGAAGTGTTTTCCTTCAAAAATGCAAACTTCCCCATGCAGGCATGGTCTTAATTAGGCTTATCTGGGAGAAGAATCCATGCTACATGCCTGCCAGTGGAGACTGCTGAGAAACCACTAGCTGTCTTTGAGGGAGATTATGAGGAAGCCTTAGGCAATAAACAACAATTTGAACTTTAAAAGACTTCCTCATAATGTAGATGCTTTCATTAATGTCAGTGGGCTTTTAAACTTTTTCTAGTTCAAGGAGCATTACAATTCTGCTACAAAGGGAGCAGAATCTAAGCAGGAATCTCTGAGACACAGTGCTTCTACTGCATGATGCCTGCTCTCTCCTGTTCAGGTTGTGCCTTTAATACATAGCATAGTAATTAGCATTCAGCTCCTCTGTTTACAGATCTTGGGACCTGGACTTCAAAATGACTAATTTCCACCAGCAGAAAGTATTTCAATGGTGCATGAAGCAAAATATAGAGTAAAGCACTGAACAAACTCAGTATTGCATACCATAAAGCTCACAACTAGCTTTTTGTGTCATACTGCATTTTGTAGTTTTTAAATCTCAGTCCATATATCAAGTGAACATTCTCCATTACGGGGGTATTTCTTCTTTTTTACAGGTTATCACAATTGGTAAACATGTTAAAGGATACCATTATATCATTGCAAATCTGGTAAGTATTTTTAATATTTAAAATACCTGTATTATTCATTTTACTGTTGATGAAAGCCCATCAACTAGTATTTTGTTTTAAATGCATTTTAGAAAACAGATAAAAGCTAGATGTCTTTATCCTTGATAAGTGAATGCATGTGTTGAGATGGTGTTTGTTTTATTGGCCGAGTCTTTTTAGGGCTTAGATGCCTCCTGTGATATTCCCATCAGTGGGAGTGAAGGTTGCTCAGCACCTGCAGTAGCACTTCATCCCTTTTTCTACATACTTTAGAAAAGTAGGGTACAGAAATCAGAAAAATAACTTTTTGCATTATAGGCTGATAAAAACTGATGTTTCTTCTCTCACCTCTGAAGTACTTAAAAATTACAGTTCCCAGTTTTCATTCTGCTAGACTAGTGAGTCTCAGCTTTACACATCTTCATTCCTCAGATTGGCTTTGTAATCAGTTTGAATTAATCTGTTCTTGAACATAGGTGATCAGCCAGTATAGCTAATAGCGTTCCTAAGGGGGGAAATTCAGGAAATGCATTAATTCTGTCAAGGTATTTTTTTTAAATTGTGTCTAAAGGTGATGGGCCATTTTACTGACATTAGGGTCAACAACACTTACTTTCTGAAGCTAGGGAATCTAATTCAATGGGGTTTTGTAACAGACAAAGCAAATTCTGCGGGCTTGAATCTCAGTTACTCTGTTCCAGAAAAGAGTTTTGGGGCTTGCATGGTGTGTGTGCCTCTAAATAATTTTTTCTGTCATTTATTCTTGGACTGTGATAGCGTTTGATATAAATTCCAGCAAGGCCCAGAGTGCCTTCCATAGTCTTTTGAGGGGCCTGAGGAAACAGAATGACCATAGTGTGTCTGTCACACTTCAGACATAACCCCTGTCTCCTCCCAACCTTTGACCCAAACACTTCCCCCCTTCCAAGCAGACAGTATTTTGAAGAATCATGTATGTTGCTAGAGAGGTGCGAAAAAGCCTTATACTCTAAAGGCATCTTTAAAAGCCGAACCGTGGGCTTTCATTTTTATGTTTATTAACTAATTTTTAGGATAAAGAAGGTAAGGTACTGATATTCACAAACCAAGCGTAAAAGTCTTAGAAAACTTGAAAAATTGCCCGTTAGACATTTGTATTTTGCATTGCAAATGTTCTATAAATAGTATTTTGAGTCTTCATGTAAATTCATTGGTATGGTTATTTGTAGCAAGTTAAAACACAGAACATGGAAAACAAAACATATGTACTGTTTGTAAGAATGAGAAGTAGTGCTTTATAGCAGAGGGAGGAGGCAGGGGAGATGGTAAGTCCTTCCACGGGCTTTAGTGTTCCTAGCAAAAAGAGGATGCTACTGTGGCTTTAACTATACCTGGCTAAAACTTGCTTGCCTAACTGTTACTTATGTCAGTGTTGCCTTTCTCATTTAAGCAGTCCCATTGAAATTAACAGGACTGTTTAGGAAAGTAAGCATGGCAAGCAGAGATGCACTCAGCCCTTGCTCTATAAAGGTGTATGTCTAGTGAGCAGCAAGAGACGTTGCTGGCTGGCGGAGCTGACGACTTTATCCTGGCAGCCCAGGATTTAAACTTGGATTCTGTTTGAGGAAAATGTTGGCTTACACTTCTGCATAGAAGTCATATGGTAACTCTTTATTTGTATATACTGTTGAGACATCTGCCAAAACTGTTGAAGTAACAGACAATGTTTTCTGTGCCCAGGGATTTACTGATGGAGATTTGTCAAAAATTCAGTTTGGAGGAGCTAATGTCTCAGGATTTCAGATAGTTGACTATGATGATCCTCTGGTGTCAAAATTTATACAACGTTGGTCAACATTGGAGGAAAAAGAATATCCTGGTGCACACACTAGTACAATTAAGGTACGTCTTACATTTGTTTTAACCATGACAGATATACAACAATTGAGGGAATTGGAATAGAAAGACAAGAGACAGAGAAAGCCCTTCAAAATCAGCTGTGCCAACACAATTTTATATTTCTCTGGGGTACTTCTAACATTGTCTATCATAGGACTGGTTGAGCAAAGATGCTGCACTGTCAGAAATGTTCAAGACAACTTTAATTTTTCTTGTATCACTGTAAATCTGCGCCTGACAGCTTGTTAGGTAGTTGTTTTGGATGTGATGATATATTAAGTATTTACTGACTTTTTTTTTAGTTTTTCTCTTCTCTGTGTTATGGAAAGTTTTAAAGACAAATATGTAGTCATATGTAGACTTCCAGGGAGCACAGATCTAGCACTTTGTGATATAACATAATGTCCCAAAGAAATGGTAAGACAGTTGCTGTGAGACAGATACCTAAATCCTGCAAAGACTTTTAAAATGAAATGGTATGCCAGAGGTACAGAATTACGGTCTGATTTCAGGCCTGAGTGACACAAGTTGTGACACTGGGCAAATGGTTAAACTTCCTTACCTCAGTTTTACCTCTGGATAAAACTAAGGTAATGTAAACTAAGAAGGTACTTCTTACCTTCTATGACCATTATAAGGATCAGTTAGTGCTTCCAAGATGTTAAAAAGAATAAAGCAATTTTAATGCTAAATAATTTTTCTTTTAAGTAATACAATCAAAAATTTTATTAAGAATGAGTATACTTAAATAACTCTAAAATGTATTAAGGCAAAAAGATAAATGAGAAATGTTCTAGGCATAACTTTTCTTTGTGCTGTAGTTTGAATATGAAGCATAGTCTTGATTTATAATGAGATAGGTAAGAAGTGTCAGCAAGGAATGGAAGAACCATTTTTTAAATTCCTGGAACAAAAATTCTTTAAAGCACACAACCTTAATTTAAATTAAAAAAAAAAGTTTGTAGGTTCCTTTTTTCTAAGGCCGAATGTGGGGATGACTTAGTCAAAGTTAGGATTTTTCTTTGGTTATTTTTGTATTTTAAAATCCTTATGACAGAATAAGTGAATTTCTTATTTGAATTTGACAAAATAAACTGGAGTCTGTGTCATTCCTTTAGATACATTCATATTACATATGTTTCACGTATGTGATAATTATGCCTCTCATTTAGGAAAAAGGGAAGAGATGTGGCTGTGGGTGATTATTACCTTTCTTTTGTCTCTCTGATTCTTGAGTGCCCAAATCTACCTACCTACCTACCAATGTTGCAGAATTCTAGTCTGGAAATAATAACAGTGAAATGCACGACTGAAATAAAAAGGTCTAACTGTGAAACAAAGATGCACTTTTTTCTCACTGATGGAAAAATAAATCGGTGGGACACAGTGCTAAGGATCCTGGTATCTTCGGTGTTACTTACAGTAGGGGGAAAATTGCATGTGTGTTAGATAAGGTGAAGTGGTGGCAACGTTTTATTATAGCATTAAAATCTCTAACTTTATCACAAGTGTTCCCTGGATTTCTTCCATGATTGGTCCTTTCAAGTCTACTAGAAATTGAAAGGGTTGAAGGAGAGTATTTGGAATATCTTATATTTTTGAGGTTTATTTTGTTATGGATAGGAGAAATAATTGAAACATTTATTTTCATTAATTTCATTAACTTAAAACACGTTTTAAATTCAATCAAAAAGGCTGATCTGTCTTCCTTAATATATTGTCTGCTCAAGGAATATACAGGACACACTGATATTCAGTCAAGAGATTGAGACTTATGTTAATTCATAAATGCTAGAGGTATTAATGGGGGCAAAATGTGGATGTATATTCCAGTGTTTGGAGACATCGATCGTATCACTTACTGTATTTTTTTTTTGTGTGTAGCTTTCTGTCTTTTGCCCTTATATACGTATTACTTGTTTTTTGCCTGCCATTACATGTAAGGACAAAGATATGTCACATTTCATTTCTATCCTTGAGGGAGCTACAGGCAGAGGAGAGTCACAGAAATCATAGAAGTGGGGCAAGAAAGGTCTTTGAGCAGTCGGTCACCCAGCCCATCCTCCCTGCCTGAAAGCAGAATCGCCTATACCTGTGCAGTTCTTGTGATTTCACAGCTTCCCCAAGCATTCTATTCAGAGCTTAATAGTCTTGTTTTTTGCTTTTTGTCTAACCTAAATCAGCCTTTATATCACCTAGTCTGTTACTCCTTTATCTGTTTCTAATGGATATGAGGAAATTCTCCTTTTTAGCTGTCCTATATTTGAAGATGGTTGCCATATTTGTCCTTCCTTTCCTGCCTGCTAAACTAAATAATCCCTTTTCCTTTGAATTTTCTACTCTTGGATCCAGTTCATCATTTTGCTCTGTAACCTTTCTAATTGGTACCCATCTTCTTTGAAATGGCAGGTTGGGTACTGCACCGCATCCGAGTGCTATGCTGTAGAAATCAAAATAATGGCTTCATGTATCTCAAAAACAGTACTCCTTTCAGGGCTTCCTTTTGTGTTACTGGGGTTTGGTTTTTTTCTTCTTTTTTCCCTCACCATCATGACACTGTTGAAATATATTTATCATGAGTTACACACTAACATCCAGATATTTTTCTGCATTGCTTTTCTATACTGCTGCAGATTTAGAGAGTCTCATACAATATCTGTGCACTTGATCATTCCTTTAAATGTATGTGTATGATACAGGGTTTTTGTTGAATTGCATTCCTTACCTGTCCTTCCTGAACGTTCTTCCTTCCTGTGTTAATATTCTAGCTGTGTTTGTTACCCTTTGCTTCTTGGAATAGTGTATAAACATTTAAGTTACTAAGCAGGTTAACTCCCTGGTCTCCCATTTGTCCCTTCTGTGATCTTATTAATAACCTTTCTCCCCTTTTGGTTTGAAAACAGTTGTCCAAACTGTCAGTGGTTGTAAATGAGCTTTTGCCACTAGTTCCCGTGGAATACAGGAAGCTGTCACTGCAAATTCTGTATGAAATGGATAGGAAGACTAATAAAAGTCCTGTGTTATCAATACAGAAATGAGACGAGGTTATATGTCCCTAGCAGTTAATGTTATCTCTGGGATTGCAAATGTTCTTTCATTGCAGGCAGTAGCATTGCAACTGTGTTGCATTATCTTCCTTTTGTAATCCAAAAGGAAGTATACATTTATTTTACATTATAAAATGCAAGTCAATGGAATATGACCGAGCTGACATTACAAGACATACACAATGTCAAAGTACAGTCCTGAAAATGGAGAAAGACACCTCATTCTAAGAGAAAGTGCATTTTAAGGGAATGTTTCTTCAAGAAAGAAAAACATTGTTGAAAACCTGTTTCACAGATGCCCAGAAGAGGACCTGAATCAAATTGCTTTAAAAATGTATCTTCACAATTTATAAAATATTAATTATAAGACGTTGCAGTCTTAGGACGTAGATGAGAAGAGACACTGATTTTATTTGTTGCTGCACTGTACCTGTACTGATAAAAACCACAAGATTTAAAGATTAAGCAGGACACTTAAAACTAGTGCTTTGCTGTCTTTTTACAAAAGGTCTTCTCACGTTCCGAAAGTAAAGCTGATACACTGTTTACCTCAGATTAAATTTAGAATATATCTGTTGTAACTGAGGGTGTTATCAGTCTCTGCATGCAATTCTAGAAGAGCTAATAATGTGTAGATCTTAAAACATACCACTGAGCATCCTGGTGAATTTCTTTGTCAAGTAGCAAAACAAAAGCCACATTTAATTTTATAAAGGCCTAAAAATAACAAATTGAAATCCCCTTTTGATCCATTATTGCGGATTTAAAAATATGCTGGGCTTTCTGAACCTTAGTGTTGTGTCAGGCTATTATGTCTAAGGCAAACTTCTTGGTGTTGTGGAAGGACACTGAAGGACAACACATCCAATCACATGTAACTGCTCCAACTTCCTTATCTAGTTAACCCATTTTGTTTGGGGGCAGCCTTTGGTCTAATTCCAGGAAGAAGCTCAATTCATACCTCGTGAATGCTGGTGAGACGTGGTATATTGTATTAAGTTTGCATGGCAAGGTTTTGGTAGCAGGGGGGCTACAGGGGTGGCCTGTGAGAAGCTGCTAGAAGCTTCCCCTGTGTCAGATAGAACCAATGCCAGCCAGCTCCAAGATGGACCCACCACTGGCCAAGGCCGAGTCCATCAGCGATGGTGGTAGTGCCTCTGTGAGAACATATTTAAGAAGGGAGGAAAAAAAACCTGTGCAACAGCAGCTGGAGAGAGGAGTGAGAATATGAGAGAGAAACGGCTCTGCAGACAACAGCAATGAAGAAGGAGGGGGAGGAAGTGCTCCAGGCTTGGTGTGTGCAAGAAGTATCTGAGACAACTTGTGTATAATATATACAGAAACTAGGTATAGCATGCAGAAAAGAATTCAGGGCTGCCTGAGTGGAAGACATAAAGCAGCTCAGTCTCGTAGAGAATACCATTGTGTTGGAAGATGGTGACAACCCTGCTACTCACTGCATCTGTTTCTGATGGCTTAAACTGCTTCATGCTGGTACATTATGTTTCAGATGATCAGAATTCATATGATAATAGTCCAAGCTTCATAATCGCTCCCCTCCCCCCCAAACAATCAGTGCATAACTAAGATAATAAAAATAGAGATTCTTTTTGCCTTCTGTTGTGGTTTAACCCCAGCTGGCAGCCAGGACCACACAGCAGTTCTCCCCTGTCCCCAAGAAGGACAGGGAGAAGAGGGAGAAAAGGAGGGAAAGGGAAAGGGGAAAAAAATCGTGGGTTGAGATAAAGACAGTTTAATAGAAACAATAACAGAAAAGAAAAATAACAATAATAATGACACATGTCACTCTCACTGTCCAGTGAACGGGCACCATCCTGAGCAGTGATCACGGATTCCAGCCTCCTGGCCAACTCCCATTTATATAATGAGCATGACATCTATGGTGTGGAATATTCCACTGTTGTGTCTAAGCTCTTTCTCAGCTTCTATGGGAAGCTGAAAAGAGTCCTTGAAAAAGTATAAACATCACCTGGCAACAGCTAAACCAATGTGCATTATAGACATTCTTTTCATATCAAATCTGAAACACAGCAACTACTAGAAAGAAAATTAACTGTGTCCCAGCTGAAACCAGGGCACCTTCTGATTTTGCCTTTAGTATTTTCACATTTTCAAGTCTCTTTTTTATAGCCAGGTCATCTAGTCTTTTAGAAAATTATTATGAAATCTTTTTTCTTTTTTGCAAAGATAATGTGATTCTAGAATTTGAAGTGTTTGTGTAGTACCAAACAGTGTGCTCTTTATGATAAAATTGCAAAAGTTAAAAACTGCCAATCTTAAACTGTAAGTCAGGAAGAACGAAGCTTGTAATTGAAAGCTGCTGTTTTAATGCTACTGGTGCTGATTAACCTCAAGGATGGAATACAGAGAACATGCAGACAAATATAAAAGTACTTATTTACATTGCAGAAATAATTATAATTTAGATGACACATTGATAATCAGGAACAAAGAAGAGAACAATGAAAACATTTCTTCAAACTGGAAATTCAGAAAGCATTTGGTCTAGATACAGATGACTAAGCAAAAGCATACAATTACTGAATTAGACAATACCTTCATTTTGGGGCATGCCTCTTATGATTTTAGTATGTTGGAAAATGGTTTTATAATACCAGGCATTTTAATAAGAGTTATAAGTGATATTCTGTTGCACCTGCTATACTTTTAATGGAAAAATGTGATTTGATTATGCCTGAATTCAAGTAGTTTATAATCGATTTATAAATACGAATTTAAAAATTTAGTTAATTTCAGTATTTATTGTGTGATTTAATCAAGAACTGAACTGGAGTCAATTTTTCTTTTTTTAAGTGCCCTTGTAAAACGGTAGATTTGTGAGATTTTTCTGCCTGTGTTTTCTAGTCCTTGTGCTTTGGTTTTCTGGTCATAAAAAATACACATCTAGGAGTTAGCATTCTAGCTACCTGGTTTCATTGGGCTTTCGAATCCCAGTATTCAATCTTCTCTACTTGCAAAAATATATATGAAAAATGTAGGTGTAAAAAATTGCAGTGTTAAACTTCATGCTTCTTTTTAATAGCTTAAGGCTCTTTTGCATAAGTAATCACACATTCCAGCATAGTTGGTTTGTTTGGTTTGGCTTTGGTTTTTTTTTAAGAAAATTCAATTAAAAAATGGAACATTAAGTCAGTGAAAGCAGAGGGTGGTTTGAGGCAGTATCTGTAGATTTGTCTCAGATATACAAAGGGCCTATTGACCCAGCTCCTTCAATCCTGCAAGTAAAAGTGGCTGAGCTGTGCTAAAGCAAAAGTATTTGCCAGACTTCAGAAAAATGCAGAGCCAAGGCCTGATATCCCTATGCAGCTTTGTTTCTTTGAATCACTCATTCTTAGTAATTATAAGTGTTTAAGGATCTTCAGCCAAAAAAGTTCAATGGATTCCTCCTGCCTATTTTCCCAGGAACTCTTTATCACTGTTTTCAACCAGCAATTCACCTGAATATGGTTGATATGAGCAGAAGAAAGCTGCTATTCTTTCATGCTCCAAGTGTTCAGCAAGATCAGGCATGCCTCTGGCCTCACCAAGGTCAATGTCTTTTAGGACAGGAGAGCTTGATGGAGAAATGGGGATAAGAGGAGAAGGGGGAATGATACACAAAGCTGTCAGTAGTAGTAGGAGGAATGTGTCATTCAAAAAAGGGGTCAGGAAAGTGGAAAGAGGCTGTTGGGATGTAAGTGAAAAGCACCGAAGAGTGGTGGCAACTCAGAGCTGGAGGGGCATCCGTGGCCAGATATTTCTTGAGTTGGGGGAATAAGGGTGGAGGGAAAGCACGGAGGATCGCTAAAAGATCGTTTAGTATGGCTTTATTTAATAGAATAGTAAAAAATTCCAATCTAAAGATTCCTCATATGAAATTCCAATTGAGAATCATGTCTGTTGCAGTGTTGTTCAGCTTCTAGGGTAAATAGTTTATTTCCATTAATCTGTGTAGGACTTTCTGTTGACTATGAGTAAAAATAATATAGCTGAAGAGCCTAATGGAATATTCGGGTTCTTATCGTTCATATGGTATCAGTCATTTTATAAAACCGAATGGTCAGATCTCTAATCTCTTTTCTACCCTTTTAATTAGTTGCACCAAACATTAATTATTCTAGAAGAAAAGGGTCTGGAATACATTTTTATGATCATCTCAATAACTTTCTCTTGGTTAAAAGGTCAACTCAAGGATATTTACCATAGTTAATGCTTGGATGGTCATTTTTATCATAAGAAGAGCAGTGATTGAAGACTGCATTTCAGTAAATATTTTAGTAAATGAGCATTTTAAAATTTATATCTGCTGTAAGTTACATATGCTTACTGATTTATGACTAACATTAATTTTTGAAGAGGAAGTGACTTTTGTGATAAAACTTAGGAATTTAAAGAGACTTAAGTGTATTTTCAGGGTAAAGCAGTGAAAAAAAGAAAAACGAAAAAACCCTACAAAACAATAAACAATGAATCTCCCTCAAAAAAACCCAACAAACAAATGCCCCAATTTAACACTTTAAACATTCATACTAGCTCTTTCAAATCCATTTCTTCAGAGAAGTCTTTTTGCCTTCCTGTTTATACATGTTGTTCTCATCCTCTGCTTTAATTTTTCCTTCTTGGTCTATTTTCACTATTAATAACCATAGGCTTCAGTTTTTGCTGCTAGATCCTGCTGATCTTTAGCACTGTGAAGACTGGCATGCTTTTCTTGAGCTTACCCGTGACGAAAAAGGTTTTAACGTATTCATATGGTGACGATTAAAAAGGCATATGGTCTTGTGGTTTACAGTAAATTAAAGGTGATTTTACCATCAGTGGCATTGCTCTTTTGGAAGTGCATTCTGTTTAAAGTTAGAGGTAGAATTACACAAATAATTGTAAAATATTATTTATTTTTTCAGTATGTATATTTTCTGCAGTGGCATGGATTGGAAGACAACAGCATCTTTTTTCATAAGTAAAATGCTGTGGGTTCAAATGAAAATAATTGTTTTTATTATTTTTGTCAAGCGCTGTGGATTCAAATCCAAGTAATTGGTTTTAAATTTTTGTCAAGCACTGTGTGGTTTTTTGGTTGTATAAAGTTCACCAGCAATAAGCTTTAGGTTTGAGAACTAGGAGGGTTTAAAAAGCTTCTAGAATGTTGTGGTTTGGGCTGGCAAAGAATAGGGCAAGAATTAACAAACTTTTTATGGAACTTAATAAAAAGAAGTGAGTTTAGATAGTAAACTTTTCAGCCATTGATTAATGACTGGAGATTTTAAGAACCTCCACAATTTGAGGTTCAAAGAAGTTGTCACACAAATGTAGTGAATGTACAATTTACATTTGTACATATGCAATAGTCAATAGTTACTACATGTCAATAGTTTGGAGCTGTTTCTGCCTTTACTGTAAGGAGAGATTAGGTGTCCTGATTTATTTTTAATTATTTAGGATTTTCCAGAGGAAGAAGGAAAGGTATAAGGTAGAGAAAAAAGATACAGTGTGAAGGTTTGCCTTAAAAACTACTGTATTCCTTTCAAGATCTTGTTTTAATACGTTATTTGTTCTCATTAAGAAGTGTTTAATGGAAAGATATTTGTATTGCAGCATAGTATGATAGATGTAGAAAAAAAGGCTACAGCTGTGGATGTTTTTTTTGTTTTATGTTTTTTGTTGGGGTTTTTTTTAATACTAGCATAAAAACTGCCATGTTGTTTTTAATGTCATTGCATAGGAGAACACTTTGCAGAGCTTGTTGTCTGCTTTAGTATTTCATTGACTTTAAATTGCTTATACATGATTATTGGAGCAACAGCAAAATAAAAGCCTTGTCAAGTAGTGCTTTGTACTATAGTGTTGTAGCTCTCTGAGTGAAAAATATTGAGTCATCTCACCAGTTGTATGCTTTAGATCCATTGGCCATGATCAACAAAAGCTGAGACAAAACAACATGGTGGACCCAGAGTAAAAGGCAGGACGCTTCTGAAAGCCCATCCTTCTGCGGGCATGGATGGCTTAGTTGAGACAAAGGTCAAAGGATTTCTAAAGTTGTCTGACATAGCGGATCTCTTTCTCTGTAATGCATTTTCAGAAAATAAAGGGGTCACAATGTTAGGCTAATTTGACCTTCTGGATAATGGAAGGGATAAATTCCCACACAACTTCTCTATTAACACTCCTGAATGTAAAACGTGTATGCTGACTTCTTGTTCCTTTGAATGGAAAAACGTCTGGAACTTTGGTAGATCCAAATGCCAGTGCCATTAATAAAACCTGGCACTGTTCTGCTTCCTCCTAGAAGACAGAAGGTTCACTTTGTTGCTAAGACTTTTGCCCAGATCCATAATTTTTTTCTTCTCTGATGTCTTTCTGATGTTTCAAAGAAACATCTATTTTAACAGTAGCATTAGCTCTTCTCTTTGGACATTGCATTAAATCTAATGGAAGACCAAAGTACTTTAAAATCTCTGTCCTCAGTGTAAAATCAAAAAAAAAGAAAAAGAGAAAGAAAGCATGTACCTGCACCCTTTTTTTGTGCTGAATTGGCACCTCTGATGACTGAAGAGTGTTCTTCTGGGTTGGAAGTAATCTTGGGGGAGGAATTACAGTCCGGGAATCTCCTTCCTATTAGAGTAGTAGGTGAAATAGGTAGAAAGGCCAAGCACCTTGGGGTTCATGAATCTTGTGATCTTTGCTATATTCTGTTTTAAAAAGAGTGAAAGAAGGTCACTCTCCCCTATAAATATCCTCCAGCGGTAGCGTTAGGATAATTCAAGTGCCCCAGTCTGCTGGATGTGCTATGAGCATGTCTTTCAAATAGGAGTTAGACTTCCAGGGATGTAGGCTTACACAGGTGCCGAGCTGCTGGGCTAGAAGCCAAAGCTGTTGTGGATGTGCCCAGAAAGCAGCCTTTCTAAACCAAACAAGGAGATAGATACCTAAAGAACATAAACACATCACAAAATCAGCAGGTTTTCTGGATAGCAGTTTTGGACCTGAACACTTAAATTTTTCTAAGGTGACAGATTGCTTAAGGCTTTCTTTGCATCTGATGTTCTGCCCAAAACATTGTGGCATTTCAGAGCAAAAATACCTATTTGTTTAGCTGTTCTGTGCACGCAGAATGCTGGAATTGCATTTAAATAAAGGCTATCATCAAAATGTAAGTTGATCTGACAACCTCTGGAAAGAAGATTTAATAAAGCTAGTCATGTTTGTTAAGGTAAATAGGGCTTGATCTCTAACCCCATCTTTACTGAGATTAATTTAAAAAAAATTTAAAGACCCAGTAATTTTACATTTTATTCATTTCTCTTCCCCTTTTAGTCAGGAACAGGATTGTTACAAAAAAATTACAGTCAGCTGGTATTTCCAAATATCTTGCATATATATGCAATTATTTTCAGCTGGAAGCAAGTCTGTTGTAAAGGCTGACTGTTTTCACAAGAGCTCCATTCTAATGTAAAGATCAAAGAAGAGGCAAGCTTTGAGTCTTTTCTGGCCTCCCTGACATCTACCTCAGGTCCCCAGTGTTTGAAACATGCCCAGAGGTAATGGAGATGCTCCTCTACGTAAAGCCCGTTTGCTGTTTGAACGGCAACCAGCCCGACATGCTGCTTCATGCAGACCCCATTCATGCTAATGCCTGCACAGACCAAATGGGCACGACTGGGCAAATGGGCACAGTTAAAAGCCATCTGGATTTACAATGATATTTATGTGTACAATATTTGACAATGTCTCTTATTTCTATTGAAAGTAACTATTTGCCTTCCCATGCTCTGTCATGACATATGCAAGGTATCACAAGAGATCCTGAAGGAGGTAGCCATTTTCTATCAGTTAGTGAATTTTCCACTAGCTCTTTCATCTGTCAGGCCCCTTTCAAGTGTTTTCCAAAGTTTGTGTAATACTATTCGTTTCAAAATAGCCCCCAGATACGTTAATTAAAGAAGGACGCTTAAGAAATAGGTGCCTAAGTTGCATTAGTTTAACTACACTGGAAGTCACAGGAGGTAGTTGCCCGGTTCCTTTACTAGTTCTTGACAAGTAACTGTCTCTCATTCTTTTTGCTTGAGGGTTTATATAGGTATATATCTATTTTTATAAATAATACATTAAAACATAGGAATGCTTCTATGTCTAAATACCAGTCTCTAGCAGTTACTTCTGAATTTGCAAACAATTTGATAGTGTTTTGTGAATGTTTTGACCAAAAAGCGCAATTATTGTACAAAGCACTATGAAAAGGCAATTCTGCTTTTGTGGTGTATACTAGCATTCAAGAAGAGAAATACTTTGTTATGGGAAAAAGGCACAAAATTCAGATGAGAGATTTTATTGAATATAATTGTCAAAGGAAAATAAAGCTGTAACAAGTATTAACACAAGACATCATTTGATATCCCAATTTAGTCTGTGTATAGTTTAGCGAAGTATTACAAACAGGGTGATAAAATGTGTAGAGAGCCATTGGAAAAAAATTGGCTAGTATAGAGCAGTAAGCCGAACATTTAATATACCCACAAGCTGTAAGGACGCACAGTTTGTGTCTTTACTGCCTTTGATGTGTATTTGTTGGTATTTAAATATATTGAAATTGTTTAAATATGAGAAAAAATGCTGAACATTTGCTTATACCCATTGATTCTACCCAGTTACTCTTGCAACAAAGAACATTTCCTATATTACCTCTCTTTGAATCTTACCTCTCTCCAGGGAGAAATATTTGCAACTGATTTTAGACCTCCTTTCTCTTAACCTCTGTTAGTGACAGTGTCCCTTCTCCTGCTGTCCCAATAGTAGCCCCCCATACATGGTGAGGAACCTTCTTCTGTGCTTGTTTCAGGCTGATTTCAGCCTTCTTGAAGGCTGCATATGCCATTCTAGCTGAGATCTCCCTAGTGTCTAGTACACTAGCACTGTGTTCTTTGACTTGGCTGGTACAGTCTCTGCCCAAAATATCCTATTATTTTGTTTGTGTTTCTCACTGTTGTGTTAGATTAGGGCTGAATGGCTCATTCATAGTCCCCTTGAGTGGTTTTAATTTGGTTTTAGTGTGTCTACAGTGTAGATATATGTGTCTAAGCTGATAGCCCTCAACACCACCGGTAGTCTCAGAAGCCAATGGAGATCAAATTAATGGAATCTAAGGCACGATTCATTTCATCTTAAAGAAGTTGTCTAACAGGTCAAATGAATCGCACCTTAAAATGTTTGTTTCTTTTCTCTGGCTTTAAAAAAGCCACCTAGTATGTCAAGGGTAGATTTAGACATTGCAGATATCCAAATCAAGAGAAAAAATTTGACTTCTTGTGACTCAGAATACTTCCCTTTTCTTTTTTTTTTTGCATATGTCTTCACATTTTCATTTCTTTTCTACTTCTCAAGTATATTCTTTTAATGTTATTATTTTAAATCTCTAAGCATATCTCAACTTTATGTCTTCAGCACAAGGACTGGCATTGAGTTAAACACAGAACTAACAGGCTAACAATACATCTTTTTATAGTATCTTTCAGCTTTAAAATAAATGTATAAAAAATCTTGTGCTTCTGGGGGTGTCTTCATTTTCAGAAGATTCAGTTGCTGATTGTACAAAATAGGATACTGGGCCTTTTAGTTAAGGATTTCTGGTATCTTCTGAATTACTGGAAAACAGCTAAAGTTAAAAAAGTCAACATCTTGCCAGTTTTTCTTTGACAGCACATGATTAATATCCTCAGCTTAGTCTGGAATGACTTTGTTTTGTCTTTACTTTTCAAATTCATCTTCGCAATTGCAGCTTACAAATTTTATTAAGGTCTATAATACATTTTAAATTTACATTTAATAAAGTCACGTATGGACCTTGTGTTTTCTCTACTTGGCAACTAGGACATTTATTTAGAGAGGGAGAATTCTTTTCATATGACATGCATGCAATCCATGTTTCATAGCAAATAACATCCTTAGGCAGTTCAGTGCATTATGACTTATATTATCAGTTTATTATTATCATAGTTCTAGAATTATGAGAAGCAAGATTTTTTTTGCATATTCTTTGCAATGCTTTAATTAATATGGGTGGTTCTGTAGGAACTATAGGGTGTAGTACGTATACCATTTTGTATTAAAGTTGCTGATTTTATCACGTGAAGTTGAAAAGAACAGGAATGAAGTTAGATTTACACTGCTGTAAAAGTAGTAGGCTGTAAGAACCCATCCTTCTTCCACAGAACAATATTCCAAATAGTGCTCCCACTTATTCTAATAGTGCAGATCAGAACATGGATGAATCTCCAGTATAAAACAAAGTGAATCAAGACAGGGCTAATGCATCCTTTAACTTAGTCAGTTTTATGTATTACGGAGACACACAGGCACACACAGACACCACTCTGCATGAGCCGGTTATCTGTCTGTCACTTCTTGTTTATGGTAATGAGTTTGCTTTAGTTTAGTTTGTCAACTTTACTTCTATTCATTAAGTTATAGATAGTTTTAATGAGCCCCATGAAGGTTATTAGGAGCTGAAAATGTATGCAGAATAAAGCAGTAAGAAATGATGCATGGGCTGTTTGCTTTCATGACATCTCCAACAACATGAAGGCATAAGGTGCTTGTAAAATATTTTGAGATCCTTAGATTAAAGCTGACTTAACCTAAATGAAAGCGTGTGGATTTTATATATGTGATGACATGTATACACTTACAGGTGTATATTGGTAGGCAAAGCCCTACGCAAACTGAATATGAGACTCAGTTGTGAATATTCAGGCCAGTAATTATATACTATAGTGTTAGTATTCTTGAGATAATACATTAAACATATCCCAATGATCAAATGAAACGTAGAATAACTGAATTGGATAGCACTATAACTTTTCAATTTCAGGCTCTTATTTCCTCTGTGACCCAACGTATGTTTCAGTGATTAACGACAGTGCTGTATCCACAGTTTCTCAAAACACTAGTGTGGTACAATATGTACTGCAAAGAGCTATGCTTAAAGAAGTATTGCTAGTCAGTCCCAAAAAAATGAGTCAGGGTCCTTTCTCTTCTCTCTGTTACCTTCTCATTATCTGCAAATCCATGTCCACCACTTAGTCGCTGCTACTGCAGTAGTAGAAAGTAGTATCTGCTCCAGCCAGTCTTTCACTTCATTCTTCTGCTGTTCTGATCCCTGATTTCCATACAAGTCACTGAGAAAACTTTTGTGAGAAGATTCACATTAATCACCCAGTAAGCTTAAATATCTGAAGAAAAGAGTTCCACCTTCCTTTTCTTCCTCTCCAAGGTCTAACAGTTGCATACAAAAATGACCTCAATTCAGGAGCCTGCCTTGGTTACAATTACAAGAGCCTTCTGCATGACTTGAGCTAGCTAATTAAAATTCTCATTAAAGTCTGAGCCATTGAAGTAAAGAGCCAATATATCATTTCTCTCCACTTTACAGTTTATATATTTTCAGCATCTAATAGCCTTCATAGGGATCATTGCATTCATTCATAAGGCTGTAAGTAGTTATATTCTGGCCTGTATTTCCAAAAATGTCCCTTATATTTGGCATAATTGCAATGTTCTGGACTCATAAAGCCCATCAAACAAAGTTCTCAGTGTACGTGCACTGGTGGTTTCTCTTCAGTTAGTTAGTTAAGATGTAAATTTTCCAGTCACTGAAGATACCTGCTTTTGACTGTTTAGCCCCAGCTTCTGATGCATGTGTTCGCAGGATTCTTCTCTGATGTCTCAAAAGTTGTAAGGCTCCTTCTATTGTGTCAGATTAGGAACATGGGGCTCTTCCTTGCCTATATTGCTCTTTGAGGGGCACCACTTCTTCCAGACATCTCAGCACAAAACCTGTTTTTGTCTGGTGTTGACAAGGTATTGCATACTTGAAAATAGCTACCTCGAAGTTTTTATATTAAACAGATAAAAGTTAAGCATACGTATATACAAATATATGTTGTTTGCTTTTTTGTGTATCAGTGTGGGAGGAGTTGTAGTCTGGAGAACTGTATATAAATGCGTCTCCATGAAGAGGAACAATTTCTTATTTTTAGATGCTAACTCAAGGTAAATAGTGGAAATTATTTCTTTTGTCCCCTTTCACCTCCATGGACTTCTAACCTTATCTGCACACAGAACTGTAACACAGTTGTAGTGAGAAAGGAATGTGATTCACACTGAAAAAAGCTGTAAATCTTCAGTTTAGACTTAGTGCTGCGCCTAACCATTCTGATGGACAACACTTCATTAATATGCATAGATGCTCCTCAGAGAATAGTGACCTCCAAACTAAAGAAAAACTGGTCTGACTTCAGCTATATCATACTGTCCTTTTTATTTTTAATATGTTTCTATGTTTAATGGATTAACGAGTGGATTGGAAGGTGTAGTGAAGCTGAAGCTGATTTTTAATCAAATATTTTCACTTCTTTTCAGTATACATCTGCTCTGACCTATGATGCTGTTCAAGTGATGACAGAAGCTTTCCGTAATTTGCGTAAACAGAGGATTGAGATCTCCAGAAGAGGAAATGCTGGAGATTGTCTTGCAAATCCAGCTGTACCCTGGGGTCATGGTGTAGAAATAGAAAGGGCATTGAAACAGGTAGCTTCCCTGGAGTGAATGCTGGGATGAGTGCATGTGTGAAATTCTCTACAAATAATTGAAAAGAACCTTCCAGTCTTCTAATGTGCCTGGATCTTGCTGGGACTAATGTGGAAGTGAACTCAGGAACGCGTCTCATGCTAAGATAATATATTGCATATGGAAAAGAGTCTAAACTAAATGTTTTTAAAATATCAGTAATCATTTATGGAAATACAAAATGCATTTTCTAAAAAGAAACTTAATTTTACCGCTTTCATCTTCGTCTATATAGGTTCAGGTGGAAGGTCTAACAGGGAATATAAAATTTGATCAGAATGGAAAGAGAATCAATTTTACAATAAACATCATGGAACTCAAAAGTACTGGTCCTCGGAAGGTAATTTGAATTGTCTTACAGTGTCTTTAAAGGTTTTACCATGCTAAGCAACGGATTAAGGTAGGTAATGAAACACTATAGATTAATTAAAGTATGAGTTGTGATAATGTTTATTCATAGGTGTATCTACAATGGTCTTGCACAACAAAGTAAAAATATGTATTTCTTTCTAACAAATATGAGTTTTTATTTCTGGTAAGTACTATATGAGAGTATTTTCCTTTCAGTTTTGTGGATTAAACTTCTTGCTTTCTGTTCTGAATTGCTAAATGTGAGCCCGTATTTGGGGAAATACGCTTCTGAATGACAAATGGTGAATACAGCTTTTCAGTGATGTTTCTTTAAATGTGATTATCTTTCTGCTCTAATTCCAAACCTCTCAGGAAAATCCAGTTTCTCATGTCTCCCTAATCTGGAGTATTTCATAACCCTTTTGATCCTACAGTGTGTGATGTTGATACTAAAACCTGTTAAAATGTGAATGAAAATGGTATACCTGTATTAGACAAATTAATGTGAACAAATGTCATTAGTTCAATATTTTTACTTTTTGTTATAGTCTTTAAATACATAAATAGAAATTATTACACTGGTAAATCCGTAGCTAAAATAGTTCTCTTCGAGCATAAATCGAGGGCATAGTAATAACATGCTTTACCTTTTCTATGAAAGTTCATATTCACTGGTGTCTGTGCATCCTGTAAACTCTCTTTAGATTGGATATTGGAGTGAAGTGGACAAAATGGTTGTGAATCCTCTTGATGGGCCTCTTGGAAATGAATCTTCAGGACTAGAGAATAAGACTATTATTGTCACCACTATTTTGGTAATTAACCTCATATTTTGTCAAAAGGCAGTCTGTCCTACAGTGATTTGTTTCTCGTCATTATGTTAGTTTAAATATACTGTCTTTTTATTATTTGAGGTTGTGATCTGTTACATATTATGATACATAAATAAAATCTGGAAATTAAGGAAATGTATGTGATTCGGTATTCAGTTTTGTTCTGTAGAAGAGAAACGGTCATTGACTGAACATTCTAGAAAGTTAAAATTTTAGATCTGAAAATGGAAGTAAATACCTGCTTTCAAAGGAGAGGAACTTGTCTGAGAGGCAGAACCATAGCGTTAGTTTTAGAGAAAGGAACTTGCCAAACAGCAAAGAGACTTGTTCTTATGCTTCAGAATTGTAGCTGCTCTAGGTTGGTGAAGTGCAAAATAAAACATGAGAAGTTGTATTGTAGTTGTCTAGAAAATAACATTATGTACTGTCATAGAAGAGCATTTTTTCTGTAAGTTACGTGGCTTCTTTATCGGTTTGGACAAGTCACAAACTAGCATAGGTATTTCACTAGATGCAGGAATAGTTCGGTAAGAACTGAGCAAAGAGGAGATACATTACTTTAATATGACTCGTGACTCATCACCAGTTTTGCTGATGATAGAACT
Organism: Anarhynchus alexandrinus; assembly: GCA_008711295.1. Taxonomy (NCBI): domain Eukaryota; kingdom Metazoa; phylum Chordata; class Aves; order Charadriiformes; family Charadriidae; genus Anarhynchus; species Anarhynchus alexandrinus. The sequence goes on along the minus strand of VUYV01000031.1, from coordinate 671,433 downwards.
TTACTGCATAGTTATAGATATCTTACCTATTGTTTGTGTAGTAATTCAATAAAGATACAGCCTGGAGAGCCTGAAGTGTTTTCCCAGGGAGGGATGTGGTTGTGAAGTAGGAAGGAATTTTCTTGTGTTAAGACAGCAACAAAAGCAACTAAATACCTTTGCCTTCTTCCATCCAAACTGTGTGAGAGAAAGAAACTGATTTTGGAACTTACTTTTTCTTCTCTGAATGCCTAACTCCTGTTAACATTCATGGTCATTATTAACATACTGCTGGGAATCACTATACCTGTAAGTATCGTTATTTATGTATGACTGGAGAATGCAGCTTTTAAATTTGTTAAGGACATGTCACATTAATAATTAACGTATACATGGCATGTATGATTCAGATGTTATCTTCTCTCTTCTTTTCACATGTAAAAGGAAACATACTAATCTGTGAAGTGCACAACTGATAACGTCAGTCTCTTTACCAAGTAGCTAAGGCAAGTTCTTTCTGTGCAGGAGTCCCCATACGTCATGATGAAGAAAAATCATGAAATGCTTGAAGGAAATGATCGATATGAGGGCTATTGTGTGGACTTAGCTACAGAAATTGCTAAACACTGTGGATTCAAATATAAGCTCACAATTGTTGGGGATGGCAAGTATGGGGCGAGGGATGCAGACACGAAAATCTGGAATGGGATGGTTGGAGAACTTGTTTATGGGGTAAGAAAATCTTTTCTAATAAAGCCATTAAAGATGACTGATGGAAGGAATGGGATTTGGTTTAATTTTCTCTGTAGAGTGGAGGGAAGTTATCTAATACCTTTGATAGAGAATTAGTAACTTGTATTGGCATGAAAAATTTTGAATGTAAAATATGGAATTAGATTTTAAATGCAAATGAAGTTGGAGGGAAGTGAGTGTGTATTTCATCCTTCTGACCAGGTGAAAGGCAACGTACTTTACTAACACTTTTAAATGTGATATACTTTTAAAAGGGCTTGTGTAAAAAAGGAAGCATGGAAAGTGCCAACCATATGGTTATATGCATTTCAGTAAGAAGAGTTTCAACTAAAAATTCCTAAAATTCTCCATAGGATGTTCTTGGTGAAACAAATGTTGCCGGTGTCTCTGCTGTCCTATTTTCCATTTGTGAAATGCAATAGAAACTGAACCATTCTTTGCTCTGATTGTTGTATTAGCTGTTACTTGCTTTTTTTCTTCCTTTACAGAAAGCCGATATTGCAATCGCTCCATTAACTATAACATTGGTGAGAGAAGAAGTGATTGACTTCTCAAAGCCCTTTATGAGCCTGGGAATATCAATAATGATCAAGAAGCCTCAGAAGTCCAAGCCAGGAGTGTTTTCATTTCTTGATCCGTTAGCATATGAAATCTGGATGTGCATTGTTTTTGCCTACATTGGGGTCAGTGTAGTTTTATTCCTGGTCAGCAGATTTAGCCCATACGAGTGGCACACTGAGGAATTTGAAGATGGAAGAGAAACGCAAACTAATGAATCAACTAATGAATTTGGGATATTTAATAGTCTCTGGTTTTCCCTGGGTGCCTTTATGCAGCAAGGATGCGATATTTCGCCAAGGTTGGTTACTCGCCCATTTCAACTTTGTGCATTTTTGGTCTCGGCCATCTCAGCCAGAGGAGGTTCATGGTGCATATATTTTCACTCTCAGAAAGAAATTAATTGGCATGTTTTTGCCTCCCTAAAATCACAGAAGTCCTTGAAATAAAAGCAATTGTCTGTGACATAGGGTCAAGATGTATTTGATCGATATTGTCTCAACATCGATCATACGTTTGCCAAGTGAAGTTATATACACCGTGCAGAGACTGTAAAATGCATAAGGTTCAAGTCATTCCATGCCTTCTTGGAGGGGTACCGTGTTTTTGCTGCATATTCCCATTTTACAGTTGACAGTGCATATAGTTCACAACAACTGTAATGGGAAAAAAGGGTAACATACTAGTTACGAATGACACAGGCAGCACTTTCCCTCTAAAACTCACTACATTCATAACACAGTTATTAACCTGCTGCTTTTTTTTACAGGAGAGCCTTGAACTGAAATAAAAGTCATGTGATGGCTTTAATTTCATGTGAATAGTTGTAAAACACTGCTGGTTTTCCATGGCCTAGTTTTAGAAGAGTCACAAAGGAAATCGCTAAAATGGATGTGAAGGTCCAGTTTATAAATGCTTAATTCCTCATGGATTTTCACCTACTTTATTAGGGACAACTGTAAAGCACTTACATTAATTCCTTTGCAGCTCATTAAATATTCTATTTCCCTGGTGCACAAGTGGTTCTAGCCTTGATTCAGCAAAGTGGTAAGTAGGTAGGTAAATACTTGCTGCTTGAAGGAACTATAGTAACGAGTGAAATAGGGCAACTGGGTTTAAGGAAATCAAATCAGAAGACCTACCTAATTATACTAGGCAATTTAGTTTTCTTCTAAACATCCTAAAGTAAGACGGGGAACAGGTCAATTTCCAGTGTGTCTAGTGGTTAGCGTGCAAAATAAATCACACGAAGGGACCATTTCTTAGATATGTCATGCATCCCAAAAGGCAACAGCAGGTTTTCAAGTCGTCCTGCTGCAGAAATAGCAGAGCATTTGTCGTGTGAGAACTTTAGCAATGCTGTGTAAAGGCTGGGATATCACAGGGAGATACGCCAACCTTTATGATGAAAGATGCAATGGATTTGTCATATAACACAATAAGAGTTGTATACAAGAAACAAGACAGTGAAGAGAGAGCAAATTGTTTCAGGTCATGAGAAGCTGTATTAATTTCAGTCCTGTGAGGTTTTTGTATTGATTACACACTTCACAGGTTTAGTTGTCTGCAGAGTCCCCTATTAGCTACAAAATTATTTTTATTGAATCAAGGCCATAGTAGAATAACGATTTTTTTTTTAATTATTATTTTACTGGCTATTAAAGCATGACAGTTGTTGTGCACAGTTTGATAACTTTTCAAAGGTAGTGTAAGAATAGTGATAGTAAATGGTCATCATAAAAAGGTGCATGAAACCTGAATCGTTTTGGAGATGCAAGATTTAGTTTCAGTGAAGTGTTTAACAGCACTTTATTTCATTGCAAACATTTTTGAGGAAAGCAATCAGTTTATATATTATCTGTTTATTACAAAAATAGAAAAAGGCTGAAAACACCTCAGTTATTATTGTTCTTGCACTAAAACTATTGCTATGGAATTTGAACTCCCCACAAATGAATCAGAGTAGATATGAAAACGAGTATCTTCAGGCATCAGCAAAATATCTTTGTGAATTTAAATTTTGCACTATTGCTACTATCATTTCTATAATAAAAATGACAACCACTGTAAGAATTTTAGAGTAGACAAGTAACTAGGGCTTCCTGACTTTGAAATAGAAGGTGGTGCTGAGTAAGACTGGACCACCTGGAAACTGGTCTGCAGTAGCAATGTCCATGTTGCCATCAGGGGTAGCACAGAAACAATAGAGTAGAATAGAATAGAATAATATATTGTAAGATAACAATAACTTACGGCAAAGTTATCCTCATCTTTTTGGGGATGTGAGTGTACCCTCAGTACTGCCAGATAATACCTTTGTAAGTATGAAATGTGGCACAAAAATTTAGGTAGTTGTGCACAGAAATTGTTATTTTAATATTTAATGATCTGATGAATGAGGTGCTTGTAAAGTGTGGGTTCATACTAGCGTATAATTATCAATCCTTGAAACTTTTTGAAATGTACATAAAAAAAGAAATGATTTATTTAACTGGGACAGACCTTACGGGAAAATTTTGAATGCAAATGACACCCAGAAAAATTTTACTTGTAAAATGACATGTGGGAGCATAATGTCTGAATTGGCATTGAGCTTAATCTTTTTTTACAAAATTGGTGGCAACTTTGCCACAGATCATGGGCTTTTGAAGATTAATATCATTTATAGAAGTTGTCATCACAATATAAAATGCCATAAAATCAGCAGTTATTGAATATACATTTTCAGAGATTTTACCTTGCAAATATATATTTAGCATATAATTCAATCTTTTAATTGTAGAATTATTTTATACTCAGGTGACACCCCATGTCCAAATAAGTACGTAATATTGTTTCAAAGGTGACAGAAAGCATGTTTGCAGAATACATCTCAATTTAGAAGGAACTTGTAATAATTTCTTTTCTCCGGTCCTTTTAATAGTGTATTCTGGACATTATCTGACTGGATTTTCATGTAGTAGAGGGAATTAGTGAGTCTCTTGTGACATGGAATAAATCTTTTGATATCGGAATTATCACAGAGATTTTATACATTAGCACTTAGTAAAAATAATTTGTCCAAAATTGGTTCTATTTATTTTTGTTCCCAGTTTAGTAAATCAGCTTTACGTAACTATCACGTTTCAATGCTGTATATATATCCCTATATACAAATATTTTGTCAGAACTAGTTTGAAGTCTCATTCACAATACAGTAGACTGGGTGAGTGATCTGTAATTTGTTTACTTAATAGATAGAGGAGACACATCAAGACATACCTAAGCTACTGCAACGCCTTAGTACTAGACTTTCAACTACATGCACATTTCTGCCAAATAATTAAGCATATCTGCAAAGATTATGTACTCCTTCCTATAATGTCTTGTTTGGAAACAAAGTAGTAAGTAATTTCAAAGTTTAAAGGATCATAAAAAAAAAAGTCAAGTTTGACATTAATTGCAATATCAATATTTCTCTTCTGTTAGTTTTCTAGTATTGAAAATAATTGAATTTCTCTAGTTGTGTGCTCTATACTGTTTTATATATTTTCTTGAGTTCTCTTTTCTTCTCTCTTCTTGAGCAGGAGATGCAAAACAAAGATCCATAAGAGCCCACCTGCTGCAGTTAAAAACTTCAGATTATTATTATTTAGAAATATACTTTCTTCGCCATTTTTCTGTGTTATCACTGATTGTTTCATGTTCAGTCCTCAGTTTGTTAAATGCTTGTATCTTTCAAAAGCTGTGTGCACTTTTTAGTTTATGGATATTCCCTGGGCCAGTTTTTATTGCAAATAATGCTATTTGTTTCTCAGTGTAGATTGTCCACAGCAGCATAAGCCATTGTTTTGTGGAAAACAGTCTTTGTCTGAATGTCTTAGGAAAATAAGCAAGCTAGAGGCACTTAATTTTTAAGGGCATACTGGTTTATTTGAAAGCACTCTTTCACTGATTTTGTTTGATCCTCTTCATAATGTCACACAAATTCACTTCAGAGGGAACGACAAGCTTATGTATTAAATATAGCACATTATGATGGGAGCAGTTTCCTTTCAGGGTGTTCAGAACTTTGAAGAACTGCATCACTAAATTCTCCCTAAAGTAAACTCTGAAGTCCTGATTTCGACAAAGTCCAGGAGATGTAGTGGAGTATGCCTTGATTTCCCATCTGATTAGTACACAGAGCTGCGCCACAAGATAGATAGCCTGAAATGCTTCCCTGTAATGTAATGCAATGCATCATTTGCATAAAAGTGATAACATGTGTTCCTTTTTAGGACTTTCATTTCACTTTACAAATCCATTTCATACTTGTTATTAGATCCCTGTCTGGGCGCATTGTTGGAGGTGTGTGGTGGTTCTTTACCCTCATCATAATCTCATCCTACACGGCTAACTTAGCTGCCTTCCTGACGGTTGAGAGGATGGTGTCTCCCATTGAAAGTGCAGAGGATCTTTCCAAGCAAACAGAAATTGCTTACGGGACATTAGATTCTGGCTCCACTAAAGAGTTTTTTAGGGTAAGAATTTCTACTTTTTAGATTTCTGTTTCGTTTTAAATAGGTCTTCACTCATGTAAATGTGTTTTCCCTAGGCTTTATAAAAGGTTGCTATAAAAATGTGATATGTGCAGCCTGATTTGCAAGTATAAGTGTTTTTGTTTATTCATTATCATTAAATTTTATTATCTGTATATAAATCTTAGGGTCATGTTATGACTATGCAAAGCAAAAGTGACTACAAGGAATTGCCTAAAAAATATTCAACTGTACAGTAAAAAACAAGGTATGTTCAGACAAGGGAGTTGACATCGCTCGTCTAAGCTGTAAGACAGGAGCTAACAATTATAAACAAGGCTATTTAATAGCTGTGCTATATTTTAGGTGGCCTTGCAGTGAATAGGGAACATGGGAAGGTGCACGGTCATGTTATAATAAGTATTTCACAAGATTTTTCAAGCTTGCAGGTGGGGAATGGGATACAACCTTGGTGGCTGCTGTAGTAAATCCATGCCTGCTTTTGAAAATGGTTACTATTTGTATTTGCATTACAGTAATGCCTTGGAAGCCTGTCAGTCCTTACCTTCTACCTCTGTGTATTTCTGTTTAAAAAATGCGTGAGACTTCCAATGTGTGAGTCTCAGGCTGCCCTTGAGACACCAGCTAACATGGTGAAATCCATCCAGCAAATAAGTGAGACAATAAGGCTGCTGGGAAAACCACTGTGACTCTTTTGCCTTGTCTGTGTGCTCTATGTGTCTCTCCCTGGAAGATGGAAGTGGATCTGAAGTCCTACAAATACAAAAAAAGTGTTGTTTTCATGGTTTTTCAATGGATGATGATAGTGTTAGGTTTAAACGAAGTGTTATTTTAAAATAGTTATAAATATTACATTTACGTTTCAAACTAGCCTGCCATGAAAGGGAAAAGTAACAAGTTCTCACAAATCTTTTTTATATACTGTATAGTTAGAGCAGTAACTGCTAGATTATGGTTTTCACTGGATCCTGTAATGCATACATAACTGGTAACATACGAAATAGGAACCATACATGTTTCAACTGTAGAAAAGCATTATTTTCTGATTTTGATGATAGGTCCAGTAATAAAACCTGCTGCTGATTGCACTCCTGTTGGCTAAACCAAAACTAACATGAGGTGCGTAAGCTAGTAAAAATGAGATGGGGTTTGTGCTAAGAGTGTTTCAAAGCATTTAGAAGCATACAAGCACGTGATTCTGGTTTTGTGACCATAAACCTATTAGATCATGGCTATACTGGGGATTGAAAGTGAACTAACAGCAGGTCAGGTCAGTTCTTTTGAATAGTTTCTCTAGAGATTTTTAGGCTTTCTTTTAAAACAAAAAATGTTTGTATGTGCATGCATCAGTATGTAGTTTTTCTTCTCCTAGCACACATATACATCTTTCCAATTATGGTTTTGCACAACTAGTATTTCTGGTGATTACCTGAGCATTAATAACTTACTTCTGTAACAATTGGGTGGAGTCTTTGTGAGGGCATATTTTTCACCTTTTGTTAAGTTAGCTTTGGCTCTGCACAAACAAGGCTATAATGATCTCTGGAAATTTCTTCTCAGCAGTTTCTGTCACAAACAAGTTGGTGCATTATGTACAATTCTTGCAGCTTGAAGAACCCACAACAATTTATTGTCATTTAGGCAGTTATTCTCTCACCTGACGGCCCCTCCCCACCCAGGAAGGGGAATCGGAAAAAAAACCAAGGAAATCCAAGGGTTGAAATACAAACAGATCTAACAGAATAAGACTAGGTAATTAACATTAATAACACTAAAGAACCAATATTATTCCCTATGCAAATGTAAAATACAGGATTTTACTCAGCCAATTCTATCAGCAGGGAGCTGTACACTCCCAGCAGTGGACAGCAAATGTTGGACACTGCAAGCGCGACGTCTTTGGGAGGAAGGGAAGGCCTCAGGGGTCCGGCACTGGCGCAAGAAGTTCTCAGGATGGCAGCCATCAAGGGAGAGAAAGAACTTCTCAGCACACTTTCTAATTTTTAGTGAATGTGATGTTCATGGTATGAAATAGCCCTGTTGCCCAGCTTGGGTCAAGTCTCACTCCACCTCGTCCCTGCACCTGGCGAGCTCGAAAACACCGAGACCTTGAAGCCCACATCCCATAGCTGGCTATAAAGTAAATGTTTCACAAATTTGGACGCTAGAGTCTTCTAAAAGTGCAGTTATCCCAGGTATTAGAAGAGAAATTAGTCCTGTGTCGCTCAAACCAGAACAGTAATGCAACTTCCTAGCCTGATGGCTCTATTTGCTGAAAATAACTTTAACGTGCCCAGTTATTTTTCAAGAAATAACAGCAAGCAGAATTTCTTTCTAGAAGACCCAAAACTCCAGTTTTGAGAATGAAACAGGCTTTGTTGAAGGCAGTGTGAAAGCAGTCTCTAGCACTAAGGAGACTAAAATTTCTCCCAGAGTATTTCTGTATGGTGACTGGATTGGAGTGGACGTGTGATTTCTATATGACCTGAAATTAGGACTCAAATTCTTTCAACAGCTGGAAACAACTTGAGTATTTTTCTAGCACAAAACTAAAATGGACTTCTGTTTCTCTGTCACTGTCATGTATTAAAAGAAACATTCGGGTTTTTTTCACAGTTTGTTTTCTCTCCAAGAAGTGGCATTATTTGCAAGTTTGTTTTCTATTGACGGAGTGTGTACTGGACCTAAATGTAGAGCCCCAATTCCTGGAATGGCACAAAATTAGGGATTGTTGTATACTGGGAATGAGAACAGTAAAATGAATTTTCTTTGCTACTAAAACGTGTTTTTGATAATGCGTTACACAAGTGATAAAGAGGTGTTTCTCAGCATTTTCCAAAAAGGAATTCTCAGCAATGAGCTAGATGGTGGAGGTTAGCTTGAAAGTCCCATCCTGAATATATGTATGCGATGTTAATTGAAAGAGGTGAGTTCAGGTCTTTGTCCAGCTTCTATGACTGCTTAAATGACATGAACTTGTTGAGATGTTACGCTAGCTTGGGTGTGTCAGGGTTGTCACGTTAGCTTGTTCTCTGTTTTCTTTTAGGGTTCTAGTCTTTCAGCCACCTATGGTAGGTACATACTAGTTCATGTCTGCAATGGCTGTGGCTGGCTCCAGTGGCCATCATGGTGAACAGAGTGATCCAGATATAGGTTAGAAAAGCCCAGGTGGGGGAACGATGGTGGCTCACCACACACCCTACAGACAGTACAGTAGTAGGTGTACAAGCTAGTCCATGTCACTTGACTTGGAGATAACAGCCTTGGCACTCATGATAAAAGATGCATTTTCCCCTATTTTAGGTACATATTCCCTGCTTTTAAAGGTAGTACAGACTAGTAGGGAGTATTCTTGCCAACAGTGAGTATAGCATCACTTGGCACTGAATCAAGAAATATAACTGAGAAAAATGGATTAAAAGGCATTGTACTCTAGTGTTCCTAGTGCTGATTTAAGATGAGAAGCAGAAGCTTAGTATATCCTGCGTAGAAAGTATCAGTGCAGAAATAATGGATTTAACAGTATTTTAAAAAGAAAAGAGAAAAAGGTAATGACAGAGCTTTGCTGAGCAGTAAACGTCAGCAGGAAACTATTACTTCTCAGTAATAATGTTATAGGTACACAATTTTTCTTCAATGGCAGATCTGTCAGGTCTCTTGATTATATATTTATAAATACCAAAATGTGTCGTAGTTCTCCTCAGGAGACCTCATAGTTGCTACTAGGAAAACTGCAAGTATGATCAAAGTCTTCAGAGTTCTGTACCATTGATTTGGGATATTTGCCACTTCTGATACTTAGTAGTGCCTCTGTCTCAGGGATAGTGGTTTTAGAGTTCTTAGTGCAACTGCAAGCCTAAACAAAGATATATAGTGCATTGCTGTAGCGTTTTCTTTGGGGTTTACAACCTGAAGTAATAGGCAAAACATCAAAGAAAATGTGTGTGGCTGTGGTTTTCCAGAAGTGCATTGTTTTTATCAAATCAGTAGTGGATTGTAGTGGTGACAATGTGAATAGGACTGCAAGCACAGCTCAGAAGATCCAGGAGTCATTTCAGTTGATCTTGTACAGGTGCATCATCTCTATAACTGTCAGATCGCAGATACTACTTGATGGAGCGGTAAATGGTGGGGCAGTGGAATTTCATCACTCCGGTACGTACTATTGACGCTATCCACAGTCACACAATATTTTTATCTTCAGTGAGTTCTCAGCAGCTGCTGTAAATGCCGTTGATGTATGCAGTAGCCAAGACACATAGTTGAACTTCAAAGGGGAAAAAAAAAGTCACTAACCCAAGAAGACAGACTACTGCTCACCTAGCATTGCAGAAATTAATTTTAAAGTATTGTCTATATGTGTTAACTCCTGAAGTTGCCTTGCTTGCTTTCATGGGCTACAGCACTGGAAGAAAGAAACAAAGTACAACTGCGTAAGTATGCAAGCTTAACATTCACTGGAACATTTACATGCTTTCTACCTGCTTGGAGGCATATGGAAAATTAATATCAAAGTGATACAAAGAGAACAAAAGCTAATTATTTTTGAACTTTCATCATGTTTTTGCTGTATCCCTAGCTCTATTCATCAAAAATGTACAAACCTGATAGACAAATGAAATCAATCGGGCTACCTTTTTTTTCCACTTAAAGATGAATTGTAACTAGTCCCATGTGTAAGGTGAGAAGGCACCTCAAAAATTGACGTACAGAGCAATAATTAGACTAATTTACTTCCTCTCTGTCTGCATTAGTTTCTATTTAAAGTCTTTTTATCTGTACCTGTTTTTGAACCAACAGCGTAACATGGACAGACCAATCTGTTTTGTTCTAACTGTTTTGGTGGCCTTTAGGAGTAGATCTTCTGCCAAAGTAAAAGCGAGCAGAACTGCTCCATAACAAAGAAGTATTCTTTAGCTTTCACTGAAAAGACTATGCAAGAGTTGCTTATTCTTGCTTAAGAGGCAAGAGTTCCAGAATGAAAAGTTGGGCGTGGGAAAAATGCTGGAAGGATGGTAATCTTTGCTGTTTTATAAAGAAGTCCTCTTCTATAGTGAAAAGCCAGCAACAAACATAAGAAGAGCTGACAAGACCCCTTGAGTCATTTCTCCTGCAAAAGTGTTGTCTCTTGGGAGGCAAAGAAAATTTGCCCTGAAGATTTGTATTATTGTCTTTTCTGAAGATCTTCAGCATGGTCCTGTGCCTCTAGATTTATGAGTAATTTGAAATATTTTTTTTTAACTTATAAAGGTATTTAAATTGATGATTGTATTACAAGAGGTTATGCAAAAAGAGAGAAAGCATAAAGCAGTCTATGAGCCTCAGTCTGTCTTTATGCTCATCAAGCTTCTATAAAAACCCCACAGGAAATCTCTAAAACCAGTGAGAAGAGAAGAAACATTCTGATTTTTTAAATGGAATTATAGAACATATGTTTCCAGAGTTAAATTTTGACTAGCTCCCCAGAAGCTTTTGAGAGGCAAAGGAGACAAAAGACTCAGTTATGAAATCTTCTGTAACTATTATCACGGACTCGGTTCCTTAAGAGGCAGAGGCTATAGGACTGACATTTCATGAATCTGTGAAGGAGATATGATTAGAGAGTATGAGTTTGGCTTTTTTAAGTTTGACAGAAAAAAGAAACACGTAGCTGAAATACTGAGGAGAGGTAGATCTGAGCACTGAGATAATAGAAAGACTGCCCTTTGCATCCAGTAGTGTATTAGTGAAGATATGGGGTTTTTTTTTGTGATGTAGAGGGTTCAAGTGATTAATTTTCAGGTTTTTTTCTTGTTTTTTGAGGTCCTTGAATCTGGGCAACACACAATAGAATTGATTTAGGCCATTGTGAAAGTCATTTAAAGAGAAAGAATGGAGTAATCAATAGTTTCTTTTTTTTCCTCTAAGCATCTCCCTCTGTATTTTTCCAGATTTCTTTTTTTTTTTCTCTCGCCACATTACCCCAAATCCTAATGTCTTTTGCAGACAATTCAGTGAGCCTAGTGATCGAAACACTGTGGTGCTTCAGAAACCTTGTTACATATAGTACTCAGAAAGCTTAATTTCAAATTAGTATTTGCATAATATTTATTAAAAATAAAATGTATTCCTTTCTAAGAGAATTTTCCTTCCTTGTTTCTAAGGACAGATTGTGTCTGAAGAACACATACTATTCCCTGATCTTCTCTTTCAAGTTTTCATCAAGTTTTCTTAGATGTTCTTATCAAGTATGCTGTGTAGTAGGTAATTTTGTGCTGGGCAAAAGTGAGTTTGCAGCAGTATAGTTTGACGATAATCCAGTGTTGTGTAATTTATTTTATAAATTGATACATTCTAAAATAAGTATAAATCAGTATAAGTTCTGTTTGCAGAACTCCTGGGGACAGCTCTTTCCCTAATACCACACTTGTTATGGTTAGAAACATTCTTTTATTTTCCAGCCTAAATGTATTTACAACTAGTTTATCCTCAATTATCACAGTACATTAATAATTATTATGTAGATTTTTTTTGTTCTCCATGTTTAATTTCCTGATGCATTAATACAGAGCACATAGGGGGTTTTTTCTGAGCTTTCATTTCTGTCAACAAAACTATATTTACTCTTGATTTCCAAGCAAGGCATTTTGGTCTCAGATCGTCTCATAGCTCTTCTGTGTGTGTGTGTCATAGTTTGAATTAATTGTTCCTGAATGTGGATGAACAGAGGTGTACATTGTATGCCATCTGAGATCTCAGCAATGCTTTGTACAAAGGCATTAATATTTCTCTGTCTTTTCTGGAAATAACTTTCTCCCAGTTGTATCAGACAGTTTTCTGGTAATCATTTTGATCATAGTGATAGATTTGCATTTCTTTTCTTCTGTTTTTATCAACTGAAGGTCTTCAATTTTATTGCAGATTTTCTTATTGGTCCCAAAGTGCTGGACCATGCTTTTGAACTGGGAAGTTTCATTTAATTTCTACCTTTCTAGTGCTCAGAATTTTTCACTTCTCGTATATAACAAATAAAAAATTTCCTATTGTCTGGCTCAATGTGTTTTGATATCCCAGTTTCCTTTCTCATCAAAAACAAAGTATACATTTAGATTATGGTCCTGCGTGTAGATTGTTCTCTGCATTTCTTCCCACCACACAGCAGATATACTTTCTCCCATTCTTTTTTCACTTGTGAGGTTCAAAAATCTGCTGTTTTCTGGGTGGTTTTTTTTTCAGTTCAGTTTATATGACATACAGCTTCCTTTATGTTACCAGGTTTCCCCTGATCAAATCAAGAGCCTATTTACAAATCTACATTTGTATTACAGTGATGTAGCAAAGCTGTAGTAGTACATACTGCAACATGACTAGTACAGCTGTCCCTCTATCAGTAGGTTTATTCCAGTAAAGTTAGTTCTGGGAGTGGACAGCAGATTTTCCTTGTGACCAGCACTTCAAAAAAAGCCAGATGGGTTTAGGTCATCATTGTGGAAATTAGTTTGTGTGACATTTATCTGGGTTTTTCATGAAATGAGATTGAAATGGTTGCCTTTGATTTTATGAATATGCTGAATGATGGGGAGGAGTTTTTGTTCTCTTGAAACTGAAATTAATCAGTCTCAGGGGAGGAGTCAGTTCAGCAAGTATTTTAAAAGCCCTTAAATGGTCTTGAAACTTTATCCCTTTGTAAGACAAGCCTTCTTGAACACTTAACTCTTTAAATCACATGAAGAATATGACGACTACATAAGGTCCTTTTCTTGCACATTTTTGGAGAAAATTACTTTAAGCAGGCTTTTGAGGAATAAGTTCTTGAGGTAGAATGTTTTACAATTTTTATGAATAAAACCAAATTTATTAAAGATATTTTAAGTAGCTCAATTAAGGGATGGAAACTGGAAAGCCATAAAACTGCATCTAAAGAACTTGTAACTAATTTTTACCAGTATTGAATAATATTATCAATATATTACAAAATTTAGATCTTCCATCTATTTGAACTTTCATTCACCTTAAGTATTCACCCAGTATAAAAAAGGTTAAGTATTTTAAAGTACTTAATCTTGAGCTAATTAAAGAGGCTGAAAAACTAGTTTTGTTCTTTTCTGTGGTTTTGGTTGCATCAATAATTGATTTACTGTGTAAACAGGCAAGACCACACATTTGTTATTACACTTTCTAGTTACTGGTGACAATACCACTTCCTGTCCTTTTATTCAGTGTGGAAGGTCAACAAGATGGTTACACAAACCATATTTTAGAATTAAAGTTCTGCTCCCACAGTACAAGATCATCATCTAGTAGAATGATAGTAGTCTGAGGAGCTATTTCTGTCAATGATGTGCTAATTACAGCACCCCAATTTTCAGAATAGGTCTTTGAATGACAAAATGGAAAAGTTATCTGATGACCCACAAAATACAGTTAATTAATTTCATAAAGCTTTGCATAATTTAATTTCCTAATGAGTTTCTTAATGAAGACAGTATTTTACATTTAAATGGAATGTGTACTTTGTAATAATAATAATTTTCATAGTCAAAATGCCCCGTGGTGACATGATACTATAAAAAAAAAAAAGAAGTGTTAGGTGCTGGGGCATTTTGGTATCAGTTATTGTATTTTCACAGAAGTGATAAATAATGGGAGAAAAAGTGTCCATTGTGAATATTAGGGTCTTGTACTGTCATGTTGGTGTTGATTGTAATACTGAAGTTATAATTAGCTTTTAACATTTCATATATACACTGGAGTGTCACCTTGCGATAGCAATCAGCCACAGTAATTAGGAGCAGTGCAGATTATTTCCATATTCTTGCATTCTTATAGTCAAATAATATAGCAATCTACAATGGTTCCATTGTTTGGATCACATGATAGAAAGTTGTGGTGGTTTTTATGGAGCACTGCTATCCTTTTAGGTTTTTGGTGCCATTAAAGAAAGAGTATATAGAAAGAGATGTGAAAGCCCAAGATGCACACAGGGCATCCTGCGTTTACAAGAATTCTGTTTCCTCCTGGTTTAGTCCACTGTTTCTGATGACTGCATGGTTTTCCAAGTGCAGTTTAAGGAGATGAAGATTATTTGTGTAGGAATAAAGTACATGGTCAATTATAGCAGTGGTCAAATTTAAATAACTTAATGTGCTTTTATTATTCACAATGTATTTTAATAAGTATACATGCTTTTTTTTTTACTATCAGATAATGTTGGCTTTATGAGTGAGTGAGTGTGTGTGCGTGCACAGAATGCTAGATGAAGGTCTCTTAACACTGCCCTTTTCTACATCCTTTAGCTCTACCTTCCAATTAAAAGACAAATTCTGAAAACAAAATAATGAAGGAAATAAAATGACACAGTTCTGAAAACAGAATGTATTACAAAGTATATTGTGTAGCAATATAAACAAAACCCTTTGAAGTCACAAGTATCATCTAGCTAGTGACCCGTTGCTCTTATTTTTTATGCCTCTAGACAAGGTCAAGGACTAGGTAGAGATCAAGACTCTGAGCTGTATGAATTCCAGCGGGATGTTTTCCATTGTTCATGGCTGCAGAGGACTGTGCAGTCATGGCAAATTCTGAGTGTTATTTTCTGGTGGCGTTTTTCATGACAGATTTTTATTTCTATGGTTGCTGGGTCAGGTATTCCTACATCCATTTGTATGGCAAGGACCCTGTGAGCCATCTAGTGGGAGGTTTCTTCTTAACACTTGACCATTTGGGAAATTTGTTCCTTGCACCTTTTCCCGTTCAGCCGTGCAGCATCAGCCGCTCAGTCTTTCGTGGGACTTCCCTCATCCTTCTCACTTACCTGTTGTGATCAGATTTCTGTGGCGTGACAGCAGGAAATGAGGAGCTGAGTTTTTCTGAGGTTGAATGACAAAAGCAGAACAGACTTTGCTAGACCTCTCTTACTTGATGTATATCAAAACCTGTGAAAGGTCATTTTAATCAACCAGGAAACAATGGAGTAAGAAGAGGCAGTTAAGCCAATTTATGAACCTGTTCATGAAAGTTACCTAACGGGAATAAAGAATCATAGAATGCTTATTTATTTAGTATTTGAATGTTTGTACAAGAAGAAAATAACGTTTTTAAGTGTCAGCATGACCTCTTCTACAACATGGGATCCAAATGCCTTCTAATGAACGTTGTAGTGATGAGCACCTGGGTGTATGTTGTCTGCTTTGGGTTGAAATGAACCGTGTTAAGACAGCTGTAAACCAACTTTAAGTTCCCCCCTTTATAAAGCAAACCTGTGGTAATTCATGAAGTTATCACTAATATTTTTGTAATACTGTTGGAAGCTTGATGACCCTTGCTTAGTTTGCAGTGGTAAATCCCATGCACCAAGTTGAATGTATGCTAAATGGATGGAGCATCTGGGTTTAATTAGAGAGTAAGTTTAGAGAATGAGAATTCAGGGAAGATGGAGCTTCTCCATATGAGGCTCGGGACTTTGGAGTCCAAGCCTGAGTGGGCTAAGGAAGGAGGAGATTGAGCACCCTACAGAGCTAGAAGCTCTGGTAGCTCTGCTTCCAGGGAAGTGAGCAACAGCAGCAGGACTCAAGGAACAGATGATAGAAGGCTATGCACTTAGGATTTAGACTTTCTTTATATGCTCTGGTGAAGTTGATAGAGTCTCTCAGACATTAAATGGCCTGACTGACTTGGATCTGTAGGTGGGAGAGTCAGGTGTGGAATGCCATTTGCTATCTGTTAGAGGCACTTACCTGTATCTATCTAGGCATCGGGTAAATTATAGGCAGAGAAAAGTGCTATATTGGAGTTTTACTCATAGTTTATAGGTTACTTTGTGAACTGGCTTTTCAAATATGGTGCAATACACCATTTTTTAAGATCCCCCTAGTTTTTAGGATCTTCTTGGATGGAACAAGAACAGTGCATATGTGGTATGGCAGATGTTCCAAGAATCTGAGAAACCCACTGTGTCTTCAGTGCACAGTTATTTTTCTTGGTCATTCTGGTCATACTGAGTATATCCAACTCTTTTGATATTAATGGGTATACTGAGTATGTGTAGATCAACAGATCAAAATATGCAACAACTGATCTGCAAGGGAACTTTCAAAAAGTCAGCTGTGCCAATATACTTGTAGATTCTGGTAATAGAATATTTAGATGTTAGAAAACTTCCAGTGGTTCTTAGTACTGCCAGAACTTTTAATACTAGTGGATGTACAGAGACCATGGAGAAATCTGAGCCTCAAAAGCTTCCTAGACTATGTTTCTGGACAGTAAGAGAAGGGTAAGTTTGAGAAAATGATAATGCTGTACTACAAGAACAGTGAAGCCTTGGGGCATAGTGGGGGCGTTATTAATGCTTTTATACTTGATTCATTGGTTTTTAAAATGGAATGATTGTAGATGTTATATTTATAGCAGAATTGCAGTTCTGAAGTGTATGTTACAAGATGTCCTAGTAGAGAAGTGCTTTTAATACATTTTATCACAGTAGAGATTTGGTATACTTACACATACAATAGTAATATCTCACAGAGAACTAAGATAACTGCAAAACCAAGTGGTCTTGGGTTTCTACAGCAAAGTGGAAATGTAATGATAGCTGAGTTACATGCAACATAGTATTAACTTTGGCAATAATTTGTTTTCTACTTCATATCATGTTTTAGATTGTCTTTTTAAGAAATTAATTTAGGGTTGATTGTCAACTACTGTGGTGGTTCTACAGATACTTTGATCAGACAATGTAGAATGTGAAATGTTAGCACATTTGGGTTTTCTACTCAGCTTACACAGGAGGAGATGATATAAACCTATGCTTTCTTAATTCTTCGTTAGAATTGTGTAGTATGTGACAATATGAGAAATCCAGCTTCATATACTCTTTCCAAGTGTTGATTGTTACTGACCCTGACTCGTCATATGTCTCATTCTGCCTGCTGTTACTTTGATAACACTGCTTCCTTTTTGGTGACATCTAGGTGGCAAACTTTGTTTTCCTCTATTTTTTCCCAGGTTAAAAAATAACAATCAGTTGGTAGTTAAAACTGCCGATTATAGTTATAACTACCAATTGGTTAAAGC